>VDFB02179234.1:1553540-1769435 GCA_007258455.2 Sequoia sempervirens
ATGTCTTTCACCATCCTCTTTCATTTCAAAATTTTATTCAAATGTTCAAGTGGGAAAAAAACTTGGATGAACTCGTTCCAAGATTCAACTTCGAAGTATTCACTCGAAATGTTCAAGCGGGCTTTTTAAACGCCATTGTACCTTCTATTTTTTCACCAACTCCAGTCAGGTGTTGGAGCGGTGAAAATCACCGCTCCTACACAAAGTGATTTTATTTCCTAAATGTCCAAGCGCTGAAAAAACTCACCACTGCACTTGCCATATTTTCTCCAAGAGACTAAGTGTCAGGGCATTGTTTTTTAGCGCCTTGACACATTTAGCAAACTTTCCTTCTAGGTGCAAGGGCACTAATTTTCAGCGCCCTTAGACCTGAAGTCACTTATCTAAGTGCAAGGGCACTGATTTTCAGCACCCTTACACTTTTGGCAGTTTTTGTCTTCAACATTTCCAAATCACTCTATTTTTGCTCTAAACCCCATTTCTTCGCTTCCGCATCATCTTTCATGCCTCATTGCTCATATCACACTTGGTCAACATCGTTGCTCACTTCACGCACCCCAATGCTACTTTTTTGTCTAGCATTTGTTGATTCACCATCTTTGTAGTTTCTCTCCAAATCTCGTCAAGGGATCCTCGAAGTGACATCTTTTTCATCCAGTTGCTCCTAGATGACAACCAAGAAGCCTCCATTGTCTTCTAAGGCTAAAGGAAAAATGAAATACAAGTACCAAGGTGTCTATCCACCTACAGTGGTAATTTCAAAGGTGGATGAAATAAAGGACATTGAGGTTGGTCATCAAGACCTTGTTGATTTTGTGAAAAGGACTAAGCAAAAGCCTCTTGAAAACTCCCTGAGAGCCATTGTACACAACTTAATCTACATCTTGTGTCCACATTCCCTAATTCTGCACACAATACAGAGTTTGTCTTGCAACTTGCATCCCATTACATCAGGGAAAGCGAAAGTGTGATAGATTCCTCTGCAAAAGAGATAATGAGACTTGACCAGGATTTCTTTGATATTCTTTTCAGAGTCCCACAAATGGAAAAATACACTAAAATTTCAATACAACAAGCACATGAAGTCTATGACTCGGATCCCAATAAAGCTAAGAGCTTGATCAATAGTCAGTGGTTGAAAGAACCCAGGAATTATATCTCAAGATGGCCGAAGGGACTTCTGTGAAGTGACTTCAAAGAATATGTTAGGGACATGATAACACTCTTGAGCAGAGTTAAGGGATTTCCTAAATCATCTCATTTTTATGAGTGGATGTATGAATACATCCAAATCATAAGAAGACAGAAGGCTTATATTGATTGGGGCAAACATATCAGTGACAAAATCCATGAACAACTAATAAATGTGCCGACCACTTTGAAGTTCTATATGACTTCCTATATGGTGTATGTTGTTGTCATGATGAGGCAATTCCCAGGTTTATCTACAAAAGGGAACCAACAGTCTGTACCTATTTACACATATTTCTATCAACTAGAGCTAAAGGAAAGCCTTCACCCTTTCAGAAGGGTCACCGATGCTTTCTTTGCACCTCTGCTTTTCATTTTTGACCCAACTCTCGAGAAGAAGAGAGTGTCTGACAAAGCCTACAAAGTGGTGAGTAAATTCGAATGCATATTCTTACAATTTCCAACTTTTACTTACATGAGGAAAGGATGCTACATTGGGTGCCCTTACATGTTGCCTAGATATCCCTCAGATAAGTGGATACTCATGGAGATATCCATACAGTTGATTTCAATTCACAAGGAACGAATGGGGATTCACAAGTTGGGATTCAATTTTCCACTAACGATTGGTAGATATACCATCAAAAGTGTGCAAAAAGCCAAATTGGTTTATGCAAAAATGAAGGTCATGACAATAAGGACCTATAAATATAGATTTGACTTTGATTACCGGAATGTAAAAAAGAACTTGAAAATAGGTCACAAGCACAAGTATCGCTTTGAAGACATCTAGGCTAATTGTAGAGATGAGTCCAGGCTATCTGTAAAATGGATTATTGTAGGTTAATTGTACAACAAATCAGGGATCTTAGTGTTGCTTCCCTACCAGAGGGTTTCACAAACCCTGGTGACATCATGGATGCTATTTACAATGAACACAAAATCTCCAAAAGACCTTTGCTTGCAATCTAATGGTCCAGGAAGGAAAGTATCTCTGAATTAGAGAGAGGCTTGCTCCCATATTGGCTAACACTGCAGAGTGGTTGCACAAACATGGCTTCAAGGTGAAAATTTTTAGGATGGAATTTCAAGGAGAGGAACCTGGAGCAAAAGCCAACCAACAACAGGAACTCCGCACAAAAGATAAACATGCGGCTATTCCCATTTCTTCTCGAAGAGGCCCTAGGACTAAGTTCACTGTTGGAAAGAAGGATACACAGGCCATCCAAGAAGAAGAGACTACATAATCTGAACCATCTCGCTCAAAAGGAAAAGGGCCTATTTCCAAAGAGAGATTATGAAGAAGAAGGAAATTCAAGCGATGAATCCGCTGAAGAAGAAGATTCAGAAGAAGCAAACTCTGATGAGGAAGAAGATTTTGCAAGAGAACAAGAGTTTGAAGATCAAGAAGGTGATCCAGAAGAAGAGCAAGAGGGTGATAAACCAAAACTCAGGCATGATGAAGAACAAACTATATCTCTGTGCATGAGAATGTAGTCGAGGATTTTCCCCAAACATCATCGCCTATAACTTCAAATGTTCCTCACACACCTCCTAATCCAAACACTCCTCCATCACCTTTTCCTACATCACCTCTTCCTACATCTGCAATACCCATAGTGGACATTTCACAACCCCCTGCAGCATCAATCATACTTGATACTCCTCCACCAGTGACAAGTATACAAACGGTTGATATTTTGTGAAGCCCTCCATCATCCATTCCCAGCCTATCATCTCCATCCTATGATATCACTTCAGAAGTTGAATTCAACAGGTTCATGGATGAATCCTTGCATGGTCAACTCAATGTGCAATCTACTGGAGCAGTTATGACAGACACTACACTAATTGTCACTATACTAGTCATTCCTTCAATACCGGCAGTGACAAGAGAATTGATAGTCAACCAAGAAGCCCGTAGCTCCTCTCTTCCCCCTTGGTTGGTATCTCAAGTATCGAAGTGGAAAAAGAAAATGATCTCTCTAGAAGAGCTCGATCTTGAAGAGATAGCCCCTCCAAAAGCCAAGGGGAACAAAAAGGCGAAAGTGTATTCAAGGCTTCATGTTGACAAGGTCGGTCATAAATATGCAGATATTGGCGTACCACCTCAAGAGGAAGGGGATGTATATATGGAGGACTACACAGTAACAAGAGTCCAACTTGGCAAGGTCATGAATGAACGTGAAAAGGAAGATGCATAGGTAACCTTGGATATACTGGCAGGAAAGCTTGACAAAATAGAGCAAGCCTGAAACATGTACAAACAAAAGGAAAATCATTATGCCATTGTTTTAAGGAGACTTGCCGGATCTTCAAGTAATGCACAACTGTTGGCAATGATAAGTGTTGAGGACCTAGCTGTGAAGAAAGTTGAGAAGTTTTCCTCCAAAGGCAGAGTGTTATATGATTTCGTTAATGAAATTGTAGAACATGGTTCACAGATTATAGTTGTTGTGTATTGAAAAGCTACTCAAATAGCCAAGCTCAAAACAGAGCTTGATAAGGAAGAAATGTTCTTTCCCAAGAGCACAGAGAAATGGAAAAATGCCTGTTATTGTGGTCACAAATGAAACAAGCAAAGCTCAGCAAATTGGTGGAAGTTAGGGTGATCCCTAACAAGGAGAAATACGTGGAAATAAGAGAATCACTGAAACACAGTATATAGGTAATCAAATCTCTTACAGAAGATCTCCACCAAGTGCAGGAAGATGTTGAAGGGCATCATGCTATCCTTAAAAAAAGAATTAAGGAGTTACCAGGATAGCTCCTTGAAGAAAACTGTATCTTCCTCTCGGCCACTGAACTTTCTAAAATCAAAGAAACCATCATGAAGCAAGTAGAGAGTGCAAACATTTCGAAGACCTCTATGCATGTTATTTGTGATACACGGCTCACTCTTGAAAACCTCAAGACACATCTTCACAGGTGCAAAAAGGTTCACTCATCCGCCATGAGATTAATCACCAGAATTCACACCATTGTGGATTACACCATTGGTCTGGATGATAAATTCATGCAGTAGACCAAGAAGAAGTATGAAGACCTTCGCGCCCAAGCAAGGAACCATGAAGATTCTTGATCTCCAATGTTAGACTTTTTGATGCTTCTCTTTATGCATCCTATAAATAGTTTTTGACATCTTAAATGTCTTTTTAGCAAATGTAATTACACTGAAAATCTGAGATGCAGTTTCACGGAGATGAATTATATTTTGACTTAGTCAAAGTTAGGTGAGATTTTCCTAAATTAGCTCACCTAACTTTCCTAATTTTACTCAACTGATTTTTTAGATTTTCTCTTCCCTCTCTTTTATAAATAAGAGGGATTTCTATTGTAATCTTTTCCTTTAGTATTTTGCAATGAAGTGCTGTCCTTTTTGAAGCAGATTTGTGAAACTTTGTGTTCATAATTATGAATGAAAAATTTGATCAATAAAGAAGAGGATTGTAAACCAGACTTTGTGTTGGATTCAATAATCTCGTGGATTGATCTTATCAAGGTAATGGTTAGTAGATGAGATCTAAAGGGCTTCAAATAGATTTACAGAAATCCCCTTTATGCTACATAAGGGCTCTACAATAAGGGTTTCTTACAATTGTGCTGGAGCGGGCCGAAACTCACAAAACGAATGTAATGGCAGGAATTATTTTGTGGGTTCATACGAACTCCATGGTCGGACTGAACTAATTAGGGGTTCAGATGAACCTGTACCACCAACCCTCTTAATACTCTTTCCCGCCAAAAAAGCCATCAAACTCCCTATGTAATGGGGTTCGACGAATTCCTCGGGTTTGGAACGGACCCCTCAGGGCTCGCCTCAAACCCCTATTCCCTCATCCCTCGTGCATACGTGCAAAAAAAACTCTGAATTCCTTTTGGCACCCCTGGTTCTGGCCAAGTACTAAAATAGTATTAATATTCACAAATCCAGAATTGGGTAACCCCAATCCAGCCTATCCAACTAATATAATTTTAATATGTTTTATTTTTATTATGTATTTGTTTTTACTTTTTATTAAACATGGTTTTCATCAAAACGTAAGGTCTTTACTCACATTACTGAAAAATAGCATTACGTAGTAAAAATTGAAAATAAGGAGTTGCATCTGGGAGCATTGAAGCCTCTCGGATCCATCAGTAAAAAAATATTTGAATTCTCGACATATACAAAAGCTTTACGCTACATAATGGTCGCTACGCATGTTTCTCAATTGTAATTGTATTTGACTTTAAAATTTAATTTCAGTTAAAAAATTATCCAATTAAAAAATCCATTTAAACTTTCAAGCGTAAGCACTAAATATCGGAAGTAAGAATCTAAATTGAAAAGCACTAATTTTATCCTTCAACAAAAAAATTTATGCATTATACTTAATTTTTAAAATTGCTGTTTCAAAACCAAAGTGAGATGGAAAAGAAATAGAATCCTAATTCCAAAAAATTTGAAAAATATTTTAATCTATGGGACAAAAACGTGACGGTAGACTCTGGCTTAGATCATTCTCTCACCCTTCACGCTTTTAAATTTCGCTATAGTGCCCGAATGTGAAGATTTAGTTTTAAAAAATAATTTCAGTGTCCAGTTTGGCCAAAAATTGTAAACCACTATTGTGGGATCACCCACATTCTTTGTTTGAATTTACGTTTATGTTTGGATACTATTGTTGAAAGATCTACAAGACATTAAGCTTGTAATCGTTCATGTTTTTTGAGGAATTGTTGTATCTAAGAAGACTTTGTGCTGCTAATGCAACAAATGTTACGATTCTCACAAATCCATTGTTGAAAAGCTATAGAACGACTTTGTGCCTTCATGAGTTTTTCTCTCTTTCTTTTATTTGTTTATTATTATCATACCTGGTATCTCTAAGCTTTGCCTTGACAAGATAGAGGTATCGGCATTACTGCTCATTTTTAGTTTAAAGTTATCTTGAATTAGAACTTCCAACTGTGAAGCATTGTAAAACATCTTCTCTGAAAAAAGAAAGAAGCATGAATGTGATACATGCTTCCCTCCGCCCCGCCCCCCATTTCGTAAGTGTAGTGTACATTGTGTAAATACTTAATTAGTTTTACCTTAGCTTTTGTTAGCAGTAAGAAGGGTGCCTCCCCTTTCTGAGAGGAGAGATTATATCTCACACAGCTCTGGTTGAAGTCTAGGTTGTGTAATATATTGAAAAGATGATTACATAATTTTCACCCAACAAACTCATAACGCTTGTGATCAACCTTCATCATTTTAGATTATGAGTGAATCATCAAACTAAGGACATTAATATTTCGAGTCAGCAAACCAACAACCTCATTTAATTTTCTTATCTTCATTGCAATTATCTATTCTTATTATCTAGAATGGTTATTGCTTAATTAATCGCTTCTATTCATTTTATTTCTTCATACCATTTTGAAATTAGTGAGTTAAGATGTCAACCTTCCAAGTTTACGTCTCACACTATGCCTTTGGGAAATTTCACAAAATTCTGTACAATCTTAACGTAGACTAACAATATTTACAGAGCATATGTGGTCATCAGTTCAAGAATAAGGCGCTCCATTACATTGCATGACCACGTAGATAAGAACCGAAAAAGGAAAAGGAAAATGGAAAGATCCTGAAAAGGCTTACAAATTCTCAAGGTGCCTTTATTGAAATCTTAGTCCTGCAACATGGGCAGTGGCAATGGGCATTCAACCATGGAATCAAACAGTTAGAATGGAATCTATGTGTACAAGGCAGTTGAATGAGCACATGATCCACCTGGAAGGGCTCCAAGCACACAGGGCACTCACCTTGCTGTGAATTCCTTACACTCAAACTCTTCCAACAGTATTTTCCACTTTCCTTGTTTGCAGAAGTGAAAGTTTCTCTGTGGAGCAAATCAATGGAAGCTTTACTTAGACCCAGTGAAGAGGCTTGGTGGAGAACATTATGTGTGACAGAGTCTGTTGCAGATCTTCTTGCCCCTGTGACTGATGCAACTGAAGCCAACCAACCCCTAATACTGGATGGCCATACTTCTTCCTGACAGTTGGTTCCCCGTGGATCTGACTCACAAGTATATTTTGAAGAATTCCTGAACCACAAACTGCCACGCCTGCTAGACACCAAAATTTGTAGATTTAGGTACCTTTTAACTTTCATTTGCCTCTTACTACAGACAGAAAAAGTAAAATGAAAAAATTGAATTAGCTTAAACTTAGTTTTTTATTATAGAAATATAAGTGCAGTGTCATGTGGGGACTTTAAAGCACTTTTGTTTTGGGTTTTTCTGTTACACCTGAAAACAAATGAAGAAATCTATGATGCGTATTATTTGATTAATATCCTTGGCTTGTAGTTTTTATCTCAGTAAGGATTTAGTTATTAAAGTTGCATATCCCTTGTGATAGTACTTTCTACCACTCAACTATCTCTGACAATCTAAGAGGAGACAAGCATCTATAGGCAGCCTTCGGCATGGTACAATTTCAACCACATGTTCAACTTGGGCGCCTTCAACTTGCAGCCCTTAAAAATGGCCCATACTGTTGATGAGCCCCGAAAATGAAAAAGTAAAAATGGCCCATACTGTTGATGAGCCCCGAGAATGAAAAAGTAAACATGGCCCACATCAATCCTGCAATTCATTTATAAATTGGCATTTTTGGAGCCTGGTAAACTGTTGTTTCTGTGGCTATGCGTCGAGTACCTTTAATGTGCTGTTTTAAGTTAGGGATACTTGTGGGTAATGGGTATACCATTGCTCAGAATATATGCAAACTAGTGTGACAGAGAGTTGTATATTTATAGGTATTAATCACAATTTGGGGTCACCATTTTCGGCTCTAAATAATTTCTACACCTTGACAACCAGGTCAATGGAGATGAAATGCTTGGTGGTGTCAGCCATTCCAACGTTTATATATTGAACATCTCTTATGTTTGTTCGAATGGTTTTGTTAATGGTATATATGTTTGATGGTTGAGTATTGCGAATATTTCTGTTACAGGAGAGGATTCGATAGGCACATTAATTTTGTGGTTCAATGATTTCATATACTCAACTAGCCTACTAAACCCTCTTCCCTACTTGTTTATTACATCAGCTTTACTTTACCTTCTTTTTATCAGTATATTCTATTCAGTCAAAGCACCTATTTTGGAGGACAGACACTGGCTGGAGACTCGAGTGTACGAAATTTATGATTGAGAGTGAGACCCACTGAATTCCAGTGGTTTCAGTTTAAAAAACTGGCTAAAGAGGCTCAGATTTCGTGACTGTTCTTTTGTACAATACGGTGGTCATGCACTCCAAGCTTCGTCTCGAAATTTGAGCTCCTTAGAGAAAGCTGTTTTAGACTGATTATCCAGATTTCATCCCAGAATTTGTCTGAATTTGCAGAAGTTTTCAGGCTTACTGCCATCATTGGAACTTCGGGGTTTAATTGCAGTGACCTAAGTTTCAGCTAGAGAATTGTATTTGTCACAAATAATTTGTGTTGTAATTGAAGACCGTCTCTGCCATTCTGATACAATTGCAGTCTGACTGACAATATGACTTACTAGTTCGTGTATTATTAGTTAGAATTTTCTGTCAGAAAATTTGGGTTAGAAATTGATAACATATATTTTAAGCTTTGACTTGTTTAGGTAGTTGGACTTATTTAGATGATTCATTAAGTCACATTAATAAAAAGATCTTAATGAAAAAATTACTGTGATTTCAAATAAATTACTTAAACAAATATGTTGTTTATATTTATCTACCTAAACTTATTATACCCAAATCTGTCAAAAATTGTTAAAAAAAAAGAGAAAATAGAGAACCCGCCTTCTATTGCTTGATGATGAAGTTGTCCTTAGCCTCTCATCCAATCTTTCCCTTGCTTCCTGTGCAGCATCATGAAGCTTACAGTCATCACTTTGAGGAGCCACACTGGCACTGATGGTGATTTGGCATTGAAAATGTTTACATTTATAGTACCATCAGACTGAGAAGAACTGTTCCCATTTTGGGATTTGTCTTGGCTGATGGAATGGATGGATCACTGATTATATCCCATATGATGATACCACTCCCCTACTCCAGTCATTCCTGCCATTGAATCCCACTAACCTGCACAACCGCTCTCTTATAGTCAGATGAAAACATTTTCATGTGGGAAAAACTGAATCTCAAAGATTAGAAACTTAAATAAACACACATCAAACTTCATCTGTCCATAGTTGCTCCAACAAATAATGCTTCTTATAAAACTGTTACAAGTTTTCAGATCTTTTTTCACTATTGGGTCACTCTTTTGCTCTAAAGGCAGGTCATATGAATCTCTTTTATTCTAAAGACAGATCATACTATCTAGAAGACAAGCTTAAAGAGCACAGCACGCTTTAACTACCCAACCCTCTCACGGTGCACCTGATTTTATTCAGAAGAATTTTTGTTCAAAGCTCAATAAAATCGAAGATGAATTGTCTCAAAAGGTTTGGTGAATGACCCACAGAAGAATTCAGAGTCATAAATCATATTATACTGCACACAATCTATGAATCAACAAAATAAAATGCTTAAGCACAACAAAATTTTGTTATTTTCAATCGACGAGCTCAACTTAAATCTAGTGCGCTCTGCCACTTCACAGAGTACGGATTGCTCTTCCAACCCATTCCTATTTTACATCAAAATGTTTCAAATTTATTCTACTCAGTTTATCCAGAGAATCTGATACAATATATCTAATTGTTTTAAGATGCGTGGAAACAGAATTTTACAGAGCCATGATAATGATAACACAATACTCAGCATAAGCATACCTCTTTCTCTGCTAAGTTTTGCTCAGGTTTAATGGGGGGAAATTATGAACAAATCCACAGTAACTGCATTTCTTTGTATTAAGTTTAGATAATTAGAACAAAAACCAAGTGTGAACATACATACCTCTTGTCTGCCAAATTCTTCCCAAGCCTGAGGGAAAGCTATACAACATACCACTCCATACCCAGACATCAAAAGGAGGACGGAATGCACAGTATAAAAAAAATCTCCCGGCCACTCAATAATTTTATCTCATCTATCGTAATCCTCTTTACATTTTTTCCCGACCAAAATGGGTGTCTCTGGGTCCCTGACAATTAACCGTGGGATTGAGGATGTACAAGTTCATTAAAACGTCACTGATTTGGTAGGGGGAAACCAAATGTTTTCACAGTTTTAATTTTTCAATTATTTCAACACTTCAAAAAGAAAGGTTAATGTATATATATACTTTAAGTTATTTTAGTAATTTTTTAATAATTTTGTTTTTTTTTTAAGTTTTTATTGTAAATATGTAGGGGTCATAAATTTAGTGATTTTAATAGTTTTGTAAGAATTTTACGAATCTTTAGATTGTATTTTTCGTTATTGTGTTGTTTACTTTTTGTTTTGCATTTTTTTATATTATATTGTTCGCTTTTTGTTTCATATTTTTGTTAGGATGTTTCCCAACATTCCCCTTATCTCTTTAGAGTGCATCTTTTACTCCCATTGATCAATTGTAATTTTTTATAGTTATTAATAAAAAAATTAAATTAAATATTATTTTAGAGAAATAAAGTCACCCTACACTAATTTTTAGGATTAATAAATTGATGTACAATAAAACATTATCAAACTCAAAGAAAGTGTCAAGAATATTAGGGTAAATGATATTGAGAAGATTAAAATGAATTAGCTTTGTTTCCTCAATTTTAGGTAGTTAATGAATGATGATCAACTATTTTAGAGAAATAAAGTCACCCTACACTAATTTTAGGATTAATAAATTGATATACAACAAAACATTATCAAACTCAAAGAAAGTGTCAAGAATATTAATGTAAATGATATTGAGAAGATTAAAATGGATTAGCTCTGTTTTCTCAATTTTAGGTAGTCAATGAAAGATTATCAATCACTTTAGAGAAATAAAGTCGCCATACATTAATTTTTTTGATAAACTGATATACAATAAAACATTATCAAACTCAAAGAAAGTGTAAAGAATATTAAGGGTATGTGCAGGATCATCATGGAAAAAACAGGGCCTTAAGTGGCAAAAAATTCAGAAAAATCAGTGTTAGGCAACTTGACGTAAAAAATTGAATAAGTTATCTATATTATTTCACAAATATGTAAGGATATAATCTATAGAAAATTGAATTTAGTTTCTAAACTACTAGGTTTATTTAAAAATAAATAAAATCTATTTGGTGAAAATTTAAAATTTCAATGCAACAGTACTTAAATTTCAGGAAAAAAATAAGAAGTAGGTGTCTGTCTGACCACCCTAACCATAATAAAATGATGATATTTTTTTATAAGATTTTATATATAAGTAGAGGACTCATGTCTTGATGTTATGCATATTTTTTTGTAATTTTTTTCCAAGTAAATAATTAATTATTAATTTTTTATTACAACTTTTAAAAAATATAAAAAATTATATGTCTGACCACCTTAACTTGGTCAAAACTTCATGAATTTTTTTATTTTTTTTTTTAATCCTATATTATGTGAAGCATAAAATGTGACACATGTTTTGGATTCAAAAAATGTGATACTGTTTGAAATTTATAGATGTTTTTCAATCAGCCTATCGATTAGAACTTTAGTCGTAATTCTAATAGAAAATGAATAATAATTATTTATTAAATTCAAATTAAAGTATAATTTATATTGGTGGAAAGCTGAGAATCTCCTCTAAAAACCCTTTTCGTTTCATCAATTTTGGGTAAAAAAAATCGTCAAACACATACCCTACAAATACCCATAATATTGCCACTTTTTGGCCCATCATGATCCTGCACATACCCTTAAAGTAAATGATATTGAAAAGATTAAAATAGATTAGCTCTCTTTTCTCAATTTTAGGTAGTCGATAAAAGATGATCAACTATTTCAGAGAAATAAAGTCACCCTACCCTAATTTTTAGGCTTAATAAATTGATATACAATAAAACATTATCAAACTCAAAGAAAGTGTCAAGAATCTAAATGTAAATGATATTGAGAAGATTAAAATGGATTGGCTTAGTTTTCTCAATTTTAGGCAATCAATGAAGGATGATAAACTATGAAATGTAGTTGGCAGTTGGAATGAAAGATATGTTATTGAATCAATTATGTCTCAACTATCATGGATCTCCTTAGGGACTATATTATGATTCTTGTGTAGTCTAGCCCTCTTGCTATGATGTGTTCTTGGTAATGCAGTTATATCCTTTGTTATTGTAAAATTTTAAAACATGTAGATCCATATAGTTTAACTTGTGCTTGAAACTTAGTGGTGTTGAGAAGAAAATTTAAGGCTCTACTATAGACAAAAGGAAACTTCCTTTACTGAATTCAATTCATGTTTCCAATAAACAAGATGGGAAGACAAGCCAACCAAAGATGGAATATGCTTGGATGATAGGTGTTGTGTGTGGTATCTATGATGCAAGTGTTAATGTAAGATTTGAATCTCTTTGTGATGAAAATGACATCTATTATTCTAATCTATCTAATCCTTGTACTAATGAATTGGAAGTTTTTTAATAAAAGGTTAATTAGTGCTCAATTTGATGTATATGGTGCTCAAGTTGATAGGTAACAATCAATTTTTTATCCAAAAGATTCATATCATAAAGAAGAAGAAAATTAATCTAGAAGGACAAGGTTGTAAGGACAAATCTATGTAGGGGATAGATCATATGTGCTCATAGTCAAGTCCAAGGCATATGAATGGCCATAGAGAGGATTGGTCACACCATTTGGGACTAGGATATACTTATGACTTCTTGGTTTTAGGTTTTGGCTTAGCTTATGTGCAAAATAGGAAAAAATAAGAACTAGGAAATTGAATTTATGACAATACTAAATGTACATGTAAAATAAATGAGTAAAAGGGAAAATTATACGCTTTTCACTCTACATTTTGCCCCTATTTTGGCACATGCATGTGAGCTATATGAATCATGTACGTTGAAATTAATAAAACCAAAAAATAAAACTATGAGACAAATTAAAGGATATATGGTAGGATGGTGTATTCCAATTTCTTTGTACCTTAATAGAGTAACATCTCCAAAACTACACACACAAATCATATGGTGGATTTACAAATACTACATTAGTAGCATAAAAAATGTAATCACTAACATCTTACAAATTTACTAAAGTATGAAATTCATGAAGTAAAAAAGATAATATATTCATTGTAGATCTAGAATGGAGTCACGAGGATGCCATTTTTAAGGTTGAGTAATTTGCTATTTTTATGTCACTTTTACTTTGATAACAAAATCTAATTGTTGTTTAATAGCCTAGTATTTAAACATAGTATTTGAAGCCAAATATCCTCCTTACATGCATGCATAGTTACTATATTCTCTACCTTTGGAATGGATAAAGTGACCATAGCCTATTTCCTACTCATCCAACTCACTTCACCACCAAATAGACTAAACATATAACACTTGGTAGGCCTCTTATATCAACTTCTATTTGTTGTACAAACGGTTGTCATTGCACCAAAATATTGACCTGTTAATTCCCGATACAATTGCCAAAGTTAATGAATCCATGGGAGGTAGTTAATCCATGTCACAAACCTAAGCGTTGTGTTGCACAACACAAGGAGACTAAGGGAACACACCTTGCAACAATCCCCCCAGCGCAAGCGAGGGGTTTGAACCCATGACCCAAGATCTAATACCAATTGTTGCATAGACAATTTTTGTCGCACCAAAAGATCGACCTATTAATGCCTGATACAACTGCTAGAGTTAATGAATCCATGGGAGGTAGTTAGGCCATGTCACGAACCTGAGTGATGTGCTACACAGCATAAGGAGACCAAGGGCGCACACCATGCCACACTATTAGCCAATCTAAGTCTACAAATCCTTAATCTCCACTAAGAGCTATAAATCTACACTAGCATTGCTATAAGTTCCATCACCACTTTTCCCTCACTATAAGTGATTTGTAGTACCACAACCTCTTGGTTGCAAGTGACTCATAGGACCACTACTATTTCACTAAAATTTTCCTATAGTACCCTCTTGGTAGAAAATAAAGTTCTTTGTAGTTCCTTAAAAATATTTGAAGACTCTCTTCGCAATTTCTAAGTTATCCCTAGGGTGAAGCCACAATAGTGGTTTACAATTCGAGTGAGGAAGGAAAACTCACAAAAAATGACCCCAAAGCAAAAAAAGGGATTTTGGGGCTTCGTACGGACCTATTGGTTCGACCGAACCCCTTTGAATTTTGGCTGCCAAAAAAAGAAACAAATGCATGGAAAAGGGGTTCAAACGAAACCCCTTGAAAGGGTTCACTCGAACCAGGGTTCGTGTAATAACCCTCCTGGTTGCTAGTTGGACTCAGTAGTGTTATGCTTTGTTTTGATGCTCAGATACTATGATGATACTGTTATTATTGATGTGGTTAGTCAGATACTATGATGATACTGTTATTGTCTGATATGGTTAGTTTAGATGCTAGACGATGTTATTTCATTTTGGACATGACTACTTTATATGACATTATGGTTGATTATATCTGTTAATTTTTATGAATTGTGATATGATGCAATGATTTAATTTAATATGTAATGTGATGACTGTTAATTAGAAATGTAACTCATTGATTATGTTATTATTGTTAGAATAGGTGTGACGAAGGACAATATAGCATCACTCGTTCGCGAGTGCCCTGCTATGTTGCGATTCCTTCTCACAATGCAGTACTTTGTTTTAATGCTTTGATATATATGTAGATATATGCACATGTACACAACTTCGCTTGTATGCAGGATTGCAGGTACAAGTCTCGATTCCACCTGCTTCGGCAGGACAGGGCGAGCACCAAATAACCCAACGGATAAATGTTGATACAGAGGTGACGATGAAGTCCTCCCGTCCCATGATGTCAGGTTGTCTCATCTGTTGGTATAGTCGATGTTGTGTAATTGTCGTCTTTGCCTGCTGTGTTTGTGTCTTGTCTTATTTTGGGTGGGCATTGATAATTATGATTTATCTTAACGCTTGAAATTGATTATTTATGTTAAATGTTGGATTAAATAATATTTAATTATTTAAATATTTTAATTATTTTGAAAATCATATATTGCAATTAAATAATAATTAAATAATAAATCTGCTTAAATTATTTTAATTAATTAAATTTGGTGGTGGATAATTATGTGAATAATTTATTTAAATTAAATATATAATGTGTGGTGCA
This sequence comes from Sequoia sempervirens, assembly GCA_007258455.2. Lineage (NCBI taxonomy): Eukaryota > Viridiplantae > Streptophyta > Pinopsida > Cupressales > Cupressaceae > Sequoia > Sequoia sempervirens. The sequence continues at coordinate 1,568,957 of VDFB02179234.1, forward strand.
AGAAAAGTTACAAAACAGGAATTAAAGTAATTAAAACAAATAAAAGAATTAAAAGACAGTGTGAGCCAATAGGGTTTGAGTGTTGAAAAGAAAGCTTGTTTTAAAGATTGATTTTTCCTTTTATCTGGATTTTTTTTGAGGAGAGCTTTGGAGAGATGAAGAATATATTTTATTTAACTATGATTTCTTGAGGGTTCTCACACACACCCAGAGGAACAGAAGTTGAAGTGCTCAAGTGAAGGTGGATTTCGTTCTGGACTAGGATTGGAATCGGATTCGAAAGCATCAGAGTCAAGCAGGCATCTTCGAACTTGCATTGGACTCCAGGTTCCTCTCGTTGTTCTCTTCTCATACACCTTTTTGTTTGTTCTGAAAAGAAGAAATAAATGTTATTAAAAATAAAATTTGTGCTTATAGAAAAACTTCTGTTGAGTTGATAATCAGGACAAATTATTAGATTGAAAACAAAGAAAACCATAGTAAATATTCTGTGCAAAATCAGTCAATCCAAAACCTCTATCTTCTGAAACACTCAGTTAACCAATATGAGGCTTTTTGAAACATAGTTTGTGTGGAGAATAATAAATGTGGAAGCTATAATATTATATTTATATATAAAAAGGGTCTATATTATTTTCTGTATTTCCTCTGTTGTTCTTAAAGTTTATGAAAATCTGTTTCTCTATCTATTGTTGTCTCTATTTTAAATATATGTATGAAAAGTATATATATATATACACATGTATATATATATATTTATATGTAGATCTTATTATCTTATTATTAAGAACCTGCGTCGGCCATACCGCAGTCCTTTGAATTTTTAACTTCCTTTAAAAAAATCGAACTCTTTGTATGCATTCTTATGCTGGGTAAATTTTAAATACATTGTAAATAAAGTTCTTTATTTATATTGCAGTGATAAAAGGAAAACAAAAAAAGGGGGTTTATTAAATCGAAAATTTGTGGTGGCCGAATTGGCCGTCTGAATCCGTGTCTGTACCAGACGGACGGATTTCGGATTTTATTTATTTTATTTCAAATGCGTTTTTTTTATCTTATAAAATTATCATATAAAAAAAAATATGTATAAAGTTATTTATTTGGGGGTTCGGGGAAAGGACGGCCGAAGCCGTACCTCACCCGTCACCCCACTGCCGCGGCAGTACCGCCGCGGCAGTCTCCCTGCCCACTGCCGTGCAGTGCGCAGCAGTCTTAATGACTGCTGTGCAGTGCGCAGCAGTCATTAGGACTGCCGCGTACTGCCTGGCCGCCGGCCGATGGGCAGTGGCTGGTAAGGTTTTTAAATTTTAATTTTTTTTTAGTTTTATGTTATTAACTTATTTCGTAGGTTTTATATTTTATTATAAATATATAATATATATATAATTATATATATATATATATATATATATATATATGTATTTATATATATATATATTTATATGTATTATGGTTAGGTGATTAATTTTTATTTTGTATAAATAAAATTATGAGGCATTTTATTTAGATATAAAATAAAATCATAATTAGTTAAATTATTTATTTAAATGAATTTTTTAATTAATTAATTGTCATGTAAATTCATTACGTTTTTTAGAATGTAGTTGTGCATGGTATTAAGATGCTTAATTTTAATTATAATTAAGTAAACTTTATTTATTTTAAATGGAGCATTGAATAAGTTACGAATTGGATTTAACAAATAAGCAAGATATGACTTTAGTCTTTAATTGTGATGGTAGACCTTGTTGAAATAACCATATTTGATTCATAAACCGGATTGGAGTCAAACGTGTGGGTATAACCTTAATTATGTTATGTGAGTTTTCTTTTCTTGTTGTAGTTTTCCTCGTTCAGTGTCGTCGATGTGGGAACCATATTGGTCTGTGAAATTTTGGTTCCAGAGGCTTGTGAATTTTAAATGTTAATTTCGCTTGTTTAAGCTGTTGAGCGTATTGGTGTTATGCTAGGAAGGGTTGGACGGGTTTGCGAGTTTGTTGCTTATGTGCAGTTGCGAGATGGTTTATGCCTCGTGTTTTGGATTTTGGTTTCATGACTTATATGTGGTAGTCCAACCCTTACCCGTTTTAAGTTTTGTTAGGGGTTATAGGTGGGAGAGTGGCTCTTCGTGGGCGCCGGCGCCTCGGATGAGGAAGGGCCAGGATAACCCTCGAAGAGTAGTAAACAAGTGATAACCTAATCAATAGATTTAGGGGGGTTGGGTAGTTTAATCACACAAGATAATAAAACTTTGGATTCCTCGGCTATGCATTAGGGCTACCTTAGACTAGTGATAGACTGAGAAGGCCGTAGTCGGCATAGTCATAGTTTCGTCTTCACGAGAGACTATTGGCTCCGCATCAACTACCCTATGGTGTCGGCGCCTCAGTTAGGAGGAAGGGCCAGGAAATCCATAGATGGGTGCCGGTGCCTCAGTTGGAGGAAGGGCCAGGAAATCCCATGAGAGCTATGCGATGACACTCTCCACTTGACACCCTTGTGTTTTGTTGTTGCCTCTGGATGTTATCTCTTTGTGATGTATCTTTGATTTCTTGTGAAGTTGATTTGTGACTGGTTAGTGATATTACTTCATGTTATTGTGATGAGTCCTTAGTTTAACTTGTTATGTGATTTGAGTACGTTGATGGTTAGGCATTGCATATTTGAGTTATACTTGTTCTGTATCATGTTGTTGAGTCGGTTGACATCCATGGTCGGGTTCACTTCCTCGTCACCTCTGAGCACGGGGGGTGAGTTACTTCGTAATTCACATGGTTGGGTGGAACGTGCTCCGCACCCGTTGGGTTCCCCATCAGCGTCTTGTCATCTCAGCTTTCCGCAGTGCAGATGTTCCAGTGATCAGTTGTACTTCATGTTCATTATTTTGTATCAATCCCCATGTTAGGAAATTTAATATAATTCTTGTATCAAAGAAAATTTGTAATGTAATATTATTTCAATGATGTAATAGTTAGGTTTGAATTGGATCATGTTAAAAGAATTATCATGGATGTAATTATGCGATGTTGTCACACTCGCATCATGGCTATCAGTTGTATCTTTGTATATGGTTTCATAAATTAAATGGTTATGTTGTTTTCATTATCTTTACGTTGTGTCGTGGTTGCAATGTAACCTCGCGTGCCCCAGGGAACCAAGTGTATTAATATTATGTGTTATGCTATGTGTTTATGATTTAATGTTGTTACATGTTATTTCTATTATAAAAAAAAAATTATTCGCATTATGTGTGTGTTCTCTGGGGTTTGCACGACGGGCGTTACAACTTGGTATCAGAGCCAAGGTTGCAAACGCTAGGGTCTTTGGGTAGTGTAGTCCATTAGGTTACCGTTTGTGCAACTCTTGTGCTCATGTCGTACTTTATCTTGTGGCGCAGAACTATGCCTCGAGGTAGAGGACGTGGTCGTGGAAGAGGCCGTGGTGCTGGACGTGGAGCAAACCGGCGAAGTCCTTCAGTTCCTAGTTCCCATGGCTCTGAGCATGAGGAACAGCAGAGTCTTCATAGTGTTCCATCAGGTGACCAGAATCCAGTACCGCCAGGTCTAGACGGTCAATTACAACATATACTTGGAGAGATTCTTGACCGATTGGGACCCAGGCCAGATGAGGTACACCAGGTGGAGAGGGAGAGAGAGAGGTCTCCGAGACGTAGGGTTACAGATGTGGTTCCAGATGCAGTCGTAGCAGGCCATATGAGAGATCTGATGAGGGCACACCCTCCTACTTTTGATGGTTCTGAAGGAGGTCTTGAGGCTGAGACCTGGTTAATTGGCTTAGACCGTTGCTTCACCATGCACCCCTACGGTAGAAATACCAAGGATCGGTGTGCAGTTATGCACTTGCGAGGCTTCGCGTCTACTTGGTGGCATCTTGAGGAACAGAAACTGCACCTTGATCTCAGTATGGTTACTTGAGAGTTATTCCTAGACAGGTTCAGAGCTCGTTTCCTCTCAGACCATTGGAGGCAACGTAGGGCTGACGAGTTTCACGATCTCAAGCAGTTGTCTATGTCATTGGAGCAGTACGAGAGGCGCTTCTATGAGTTGAAGCAGTATGCAGGGATTAGCCACGATGAGGGCATGTTAGTGCAGCATTTTGTTCGGGGCTTAAATGCCCGCATCAGTGGTGGTGTACGAGTCTTTGAGCCGAAGACGATGGAGATGGCAGTGGAGAAGGCTCGCTTAGTGGAGGAGAATTTGGCCATGGCTTTGGGTGGTCACATCGGAGTACAGATTGGTAGCACACCCGCACCTGGCTATGTTGCTCATGGAGGGCAGTCACAGGGAGCAGGATCTTCCAAGAACAGGTACCCACCCTCGAAAGGGGGTTATCAGCAGCAGCAGCAGTCAAAACAGAAATACAATCAATCTCAACAGGGTGGCAATTCTCAGTTTCGCAGGGATCGGAGCAGGAACCGGGTTCGACAGGAACGTTTTGTACAGCCTGCACCTAGCTTCCAGTCAGCACCGACTCGTGGGAGTTTTCAGCAGTCAAATGCTCCATCAGGGGGCAGAGGTTTTGGCAGAGGCACTGGGTGTTTCTCTTGTGGACAGCCGGGGCATATTGCTAGGATGTGTCCTCAGAAGAACACCTCCGGATTTAATCAGAGGCCAGCAGCATCAGAGCCGACAGTAGGTGATGCAGGGAGATCTCATCGTGTGTTTGCTTCAGTGGATAATCGTCAGGCAGTTCATCAGAACACAGTGGTTGAGGCATCAGGTGTGTTGAATAATTCTAGCATTTCTATACTTTTTGATTCTGGTGCTTCTGATTCCTTTATATCACCTTTAGTAGTTGAGCGATGTGGTTTGGTGGCAATTAGCCAAGGCGTAAAATGGCATGTTGAATTAGCATCAGGGTCCAGGGTTGTGGTAGAGAAACTTGTGCAGGATTGTAATTTGAGTATAGGTGAAATGTCAACCAAGGTGGACCTCAGAATTCTGCCACTCGGTTCTTATGATATTGTCTTAGGCATGGATTGGTTGAGTGCACATTGTGCTATGATTGACTGTCGTCGAAAGGCAGTAAGGTGCACTGATGACTCTGGTAAGGAGGTGGAGATCTTGGGTATTCAGAGGCCCATCTCATTACGTATGATCTCTGCCATGCAGCTCAAAAGGCACTTCCGACAGGGTTGTCAGCTATTTGCAGTATCTGTGAGTGACTTGGAATCTGAGGATAGTCAGGGGTTGTCATTGGATGATTACCCCCTCCTTAAGGGTTTTTCTGATGTGTTTCCAGAGGAGATTCCTGGTATGCCGCCGAAGCGAGATGTGGACTTCCGGATTGATCTGGTACCTGGAGCCGAACCCATATCTCGAGCTCCATATCGGATGACAACACGGGAACTACAGGAACTCCGTCTTCAGTTGGAAGAATTGTTGGCCAAGGGCTTTATCCGCCCAAGTGTTTCTCCTTGGGGAGCACCGGTGATATTTGTGAAAAAGAAGGATGGTTCTCTTCGCTTGTGTATTGACTACAGGCAGTTGAATAAGGTAACAGTAAAGAACCGATATCCATTGCCCAGAATTGATGATCTCTTCGATCAGATAAAAGGGGCAAAGGTGTTCTCTAAGATTGATCTCAAATCGGGATACCACCAGTTGAGGATTGCAGATGCAGATATTCACAAAACAGCATTTCGAACTCGATACAGACATTACGAGTTCACTGTGATGCCGTTCGGGTTAACGAATGCACCTTCAGTCTTTATGAGTCTAATGAATGGAGTCTTCCGTACATACTTGGATAAATTCGTTCTAGTGTTTCTCGATGACATCCTGATCTATTCTAGGTCGATGGAGGAACATGAAGAACATCTCAAGCAGGTATTGCAGTGCTTAAGGGATAATCAGTTGTTTGCTAATCTCAAAAAGTGTGACTTTTATAAGACTGAAGTTCAGTATTTGGGGCATGTGATTTCCGGTGAGGGAATTTCAGTTGATCCTGCAAAGATTCAGGCTATTGTGGATTGGCCCGCACCCACCAATGTCTCAGAGATTCGCAGCTTCATGGGACTTGCAGGTTATTATAGGCGGTTTGTACAGGGATTTTCTAGGTTGGCTCATCCTATCACCTCTTTGCAGAGGAAGGGAAAGAAATTTCTTTGGTCCGAGCAATGTCAGTTAGCTTTCCAGACTCTGAAGGATAAGTTGACTAGTGCTCCAATCTTGGCAGTTCCTGATCCGGCAGGTGATTTTGTTGTTTGTACAGATGCTTCTTTGGAAGGTTTAGGGGCTGTGTTGATGCAGGAAGGTCGAGTGATTGCTTATGAGTCACGGAAACTGAAGGACCATGAACTTAATTACCCCACTCACGATTTGGAGTTAGCCGCAGTTGTGCATGCCTTGGTGAGGTGGAGGCACTTTCTCCTTGGGCATCGGTTCGAGTTGCATACAGATCACCGTAGTCTACAGTACATCTTCACGCAGCCGAACTTGAATGCAAGACAGAGAAGGTGGATGGAATTTTTGTGTGAGTACGACTTTGAGGTAAAATATATTCAGGGTAAGGAGAATGTTGTAGCAGATGCTTTGAGCAGACGTAGGCATGAGTTATCCGCTTTGACTCTTGAGGTTGATTTGAGGAGTCAGATTGTTGCAGCTCTTTCTTCTGATGATTGGTATCAGACAGTGAAGGCAGAGATTGAGTCGGGTAGAGCCTTAGAAGGTAAATTTGTAGGGTATTCTTTGGATTCGGATGGTGTTTTGCGCTATGCAGGCCGTATGTATGTACCTCCTGCAGAGGGTCTTCGTACCCTTATTCTGACGGAAGCTCATAGAGCTCCTTATTCAGCACACCCAGGAGTTAAGAAGATGTACGCTGATCTTCGTGCACTATATTTTTGGGCAGGATTGAAGCGTGACATTGCTGATTTTGTGGCTAGGTGTCTCGAGTGTCAGAGAGTGAAGGCCGAGCATCATCATCCGGCAGGCTTGTTGCAGCCGCATCTTGTTCCAGAGTGGAAGTGGGACATCATTTCTATGGATTTTATAGTCGGGTTGCCTATGTCTTCCAGGCGACACGACGCTATCATGGTCACTGTTGACAGGTTGACCAAGGTAGCTCATTTCTCTCCTATTCGATCTTCATATACTGCTTCAGTGGTGGCTAGGGTGTTCATGGAGGATATTGTTAGATTACATGGGATACCGCGCAGGATCATTTCTGACAGAGATCCGGTATTCACTTCTGCATTATGGACATCCCTTCAGCGGTCCTTAGGGACTAAGTTGAATTTTAGTTCTGCCTACCATCCTGAGACAGATGGTCAGACTGAGAGAGTTAATCAGGTGCTTGAGGATATGCTTCGGATGTATGTCATGGACCAGCAGACTCGTTGGGAAGACTACCTTCATTTGGTTGAGTTTGCCTACAATAATGGCTATCACAGTTCGATTGGCATGGCTCCATTTCAGGCCTTGTATGGTCGTCCTTGTCGTACCCCTTTGAGTTGGGATCGATTGGAGGACAGGGTTCTTCTTGGACCTGAGATGCTTCGTGACATGGAGCAACAGGTAGCTCGCATCCGAGAGCATCTGGTAGCAGCTCAAGATAGGCAGAAGAAATTTGCTGATGCACACAGGGTAGATCGACAGTTTGCTATAGGAGATAGGGTGTTCCTCAGAGTTCGTCCTCGGAAGAGCCCTATTCGCTATGGAAAGGGTTCTAAGCTTGCACCCCGTTTCGTGGGTCCGTTTGAGGTGTTAGAGCGTATAGGTCCTGTTGCCTATCGCCTGGCATTGCCACCTAGTCTGTCGCGGATTCACGATGTCTTTCATGTATCTGTTCTTAGGCCTTACTTTCCGGATGTTACTCATGTTCTTGATTGGAATGCTCTACAGGTCGAGGACGGGCAGCTGGCTCTAGAGCCCGTGGCCGTGGTGCAGCACAGGAGGCTCGTACTCAGAGGCAGGGATATTGAGCAGGTGAGGGTCCAGTGGGATCCTAATGATGAGGCTTCAGCGACTTGGGAGGATGCTTCCCGTATGCGAGAATCCTACCCATACTTGTTTTCTGGCTTACAGGAGTAAGCCGGATTTAAGGGGGGGAGGATGTAATAACCCTCCTGGTTGCTAGTTGGACTCAGTAGTGTTATGCTTTGTTTTGATGCTCAGATACTATGATGATACTCAGATACTATGATGATACTGTTATTATTGATGTGGTTAGTCAGATACTATGATGATACTGCTATTGTCTGATATGGTTAGTTTAGATGCTAGACGATGTTATTTCATTTTGGACATGACTACTTTATATGACATTATGGTTGATTATATCTGTTAATTTTATGAATTGTGATATGATGCAATGATTTAATTTAATATGTAATGTGATGATTGTTAATTAGAAATGTAACTCATTGATTATGTTATTATTGTTAGAATAGGTGTGACGAAGGACAATATAGCATCACTCGTTCGCGAGTGCCCTGCTATGTTGCGATTCCTTCTCACAATGCAGTACTTTGTTTTAATGCTTTGATATATATGTAGATATATGCACATGTACACAACTTCTTGTATGCAGGATTGCAGGTAAGTCTCGATTCCACCTGCTTCGGCAGGACAGGGCGAGCACCAAATAACCCAACGGATAAATGTTGATACAGAGGTGACGATGAAGTCCTCCCGTCCCATGATGTCAGGTTGTCTCATCTGTTGGTATAGTCGATGTTGTGTAATTGTCGTCTTTGCCTGCTGTGTTTGTGTCTTGTCTTATTTTGGGTGGGCATTGATAATTATGATTTATCTTAACGTTTGAAATTGATTATTTATGTTAAATGTTGGATTAAATAATATTTAATTATTTAAATATTTTAATTATTTTGAAAATCATATATTGCAATTAAATAATAATTAAATAATAAATCTGCTTAAATTATTTTAATTAATTAAATTTGGTGGTGGATAATTATGTGAATAATTTATTTAAATTAAATATATAATGTGTGGTGCAAGAAAAGTTACAAAACAGGAATTAAAGTAATTAAAACAAATAAAAGAATTAAAAGACAGTGTGAGCCAATAGGGTTTGAGTGTTGAAAAGAAAGCTTGTTTTAAAGATTGATTTTTCCTTTTATCTGGATTTTTTGAGGAGAGCTTTGGAGAGAGGAAGAACATATTTTATTTAACTATGAATTCTTGAGGGTTCTCACACACACCCAGAGGAACAGAAGTTGAAGTGCTCAAGTGAAGGTGGATTTCGTTCTGGACTAGGATTGGAATCGGATTCGAAAGCATCAGAGTCAAGCAGGCATCTTCGAACTTGCATTGGACTCCAGGTTCCTCTCGTTGTTCTCTTCTCATACACCTTTTTGTTTGTTCTGAAAAGAAGAAATAAATGTTATTAAAAATAAAATTTGTGCTTATAGAAAACTTCTGTTGAGTTGATAATCAGGACAAATTATTAGATTGAAAACAAAGAAAACCATAGTAAATATTCTGTGCAAAATCTGTCAATCCAAAACCTCTATCTTCTGAAACACTCAGTTAACCAATATGAGGCTTTTTGAAACATAGTTTGTGTGGAGAATAATAAATGTGGAAGCTATATTATTATATTTATATATAAAAAGGGTCTATATTATTTTCTGTATTTCCTCTGTTGTTCTTAAATTTTATGAAAATCTGTTTCTCTATCTATTGCTGTCTCTATTTTAAATATATGTATGAAAAGTATATATATATATATACACATGTATATATATATATTTATATGTAGATCTTATTATCTTATTATTAAGAACCTGCGTCGGCCGTACCGCAGTCCTTTGAATTTTTAACTTCCTTAAAAAAAATCGAACTCTTTGTATGCATTCTTATGCTGGGTAAATTTTAAATACATTGTAAATAAAGTTCTTTATTTATATTGCAGTGATAAAAGGAAAACAAAAAGGGGGTTTATTAAATCGAAAATTTGTGGTGGCCGAATTGGCCGTCTGAATCCGTGTCTGTACCAGACGGACGGATTTCAGATTTTATTTATTTTATTTCAAATGCATTTTTTTTTTATCTTATAAAATTATCATATAAAAAAAAAAAAATGTATAAAGTTATTTATTTGGGGGTTCAGGGAAAGGACGGCCGAAGCCGTACCTCACCCGTCACCCCACTGCCACGGCAGTACCGCCGCGGCAGTCTCCCTGCCCACTACCGTGCAGTGCGCAGCAGTCTTAATGACTGCTGTGCAGTGCGCAGCAGTCATTAGGACTGCCGCGTACTGCCTGGCCACCGGCCGATGGGCAGTGGCTGGTAAGGTTTTTAAATTTTAATTTTTTTTTTAGTTTTATGTTATTAACTTATTTCGTAGGTTTTATATTTTATTATAAATATATAATATATATATATAATTATATATATATATATATATATGTATTTATATATATATATATTTATATGTATTATGGTTAGGTGATTATTTTTATTTTGTATAAATAAAATTATGAGGCATTTTATTTAGATATAAAATAAAATCATAATTAGTTAAATTATTTATTTAAATGAATTTTTTTAATTAATTAATTGTCATGTAAATTCATTACGTTTTTTAGAATGTAGTTGTGCATGGTATTAAGATGCTTAATTTTAATTATAATTAAGTAAACTTTATTTATTTTAAATGGAGCATTGAATAAGTTACGAATTGGATTTAACAAATAAGCAAGATATGACTTTAGTCTTTAATTGTGATGGTAGACCTTGTTGAAATAACCATATTTGATTCATAAACCGGATTGGAGTCAAACGTGTGGGTATAACCTTAATTATGTTATGTGAGTTTTCTTTTCCTGTTGTAGTTTTCCTCGTTCAGTGTCGTCGATGTGGGAACCATATTGGTCTGTGAAATTCTGGTTCCAGAGGCTTGTGAATTTTAAATGTTAATTTCGCTTGTTTAAGGTGTTGAGCGTATTGGTGTTATGCTAGGAAGGGTTGGACGGGTTTGCGAGTTTGTTGCTTATGTGCAGTTGCGAGATGGTTTATGCCTCGTGTTTTGGATTTTGGTTTCATGACTTATATGTGGTAGTCCAACCCTTACCTGTTTTAAGTTTTGTTAGGGGTCATAGGTGGGAGAGTGGCTCTTCGTGGGCGCCGGCGCCTCGGATGAGGAAGGGCCAGGATAACCCTCGAAAGAGTAATAAACAAGTGATAACCTAATCAATAGATTTAGGGGGTTGGGTAGTTTAATCACACAAGATAATAAAACTTTGGATTCCTCGGCTATGCATTAGGGCTACCTTAGACTAGTGATAGACTGAGAAGGCCGTGGTCGGCATAGTCATAGTTTCGTCTTCACGAGAGACTATTGGCTCCGCATCAGCTACCCTATGGTGCCGGCGCCTCAGTTAGGAGGAAGGGCCAGGAGATCCATAGATGGGTGCCGGCGCCTCAGTTGGAGGAAGGGCCAGGAAATCCCATGAGAGCTATGCGATGACACTCTCCACTTGACACCCTTGTGCTTTGTTATTGTTGCCTCTGGATGTTATCTCTTTGTAATGTTCCTTTGAACTCTTGTGTTTTGATTTATGATTGTTGAGGTGTTAGTAATTCATATTATCGTAATGTGTTCTTGGATTAATCTTGTCATGTGATTTGTAAGTCGATGGTTGTTTTTTTTGATAAGCTTTGAGTTGTACTTGTTCTGCATCATGTTGTTGAGTCGGTTGACATCCATGGTCGGGTTCACTTCCTCGTCACCTCTGAGCACGGGGGGTGAGTTACTTCGTAATTCACATGGTTGGGTGGAACGTGCTCCGCACCCGTTGGGTTCCCCATCAGCGTCTTGTCATCTCAGCTTTCCGCAGTGCAGATGTTCCAGTGATCAGTTGTACTTCATGTTCATTATTTTGTATCAATCCCCCATGTTGGGAAATTTAATATAATTCTTGTATCAAAGAAAATTTGTAATGTAATATTATTTCAATGATGTAATAGTTAGGTTTGAATTGGATCATGTTAAAAGACTTATCATGGATGTAATTATGCGATGTTGTCACACTCGCATCATGGCTTTCAGTTGTATCTTTGTATATGGTTTCATAAATTAAATGGTTATGTTGTTTTCATTATCTTTACGTTGTGTCGTGGTTGCAATGTAACCTCGCGTGCCCCAGGGAACCAAGTGTATTAATATTATGTGTTATGCTATGTGTTTATGATTTAATGTTGTTACATGTTATTTCTATTATAAAAAAAAAAAATTATTCGCATTATGTGTGTGTTCTCTGGGGTTTGCACGACGGGCGTTACAGCGCCCATCATTTTGGGCAACCAAATGAACTTTTCAACAACTGTTTTCTTCAAGGCATATGCTCAACATCCTTTCAGCTTCACAATCAATCCAGTTGCAAGCTCAAAGGACCTGCCAAGCACTCACAAACAAAGATCAAGCATAAAACGCTGGAGGCAAAGGCAAGTTGAAGAACATGAAGAATTGGCTAAGAGTTGAAGAAAATGCACCTTCCTAGAAATAGGCGCCCAAATTTTTGGGCAATTAGATGCAATCTTCAAGCGTTGTAACTTCCAGGAAGTTCTTTTCTGTTTTGATCGATCTCAACAATGACACCATCAACAGATTCAACAAGAAAATCAAACACCCAACGACAAAGATTGAATTGGAGTTGTTTGTGAAAGGTTGCAAAGTGAAGATTACAACACAAAAGGTCAAGGGCTCCCCTACAGGCCAAGGGCACCCAAAATTTTGAGACCTCTAAATCAACCTTCTGAATGTGTGATACCAGTCATCCTTTCTGAAACTGAACTGGTTATCCATTCCATATTTCATCATGTTCACAGGAATCATCAGTCATTAGTGATCTCATATCAAAGCATGAAAGGTCAAACTGGAGGAATTAAAAAGCATCCAGGAAACTAAGTCTGGCAAAAATTGCACCCTTTTGGGAAAAGGCACCCAAGGATTTGAGTCATCAGATTCAGGTTTTAAGTTTTACAACTCCCAAGAACACCTCTTCAAAGTTGACCCAACTTTGCAGTGAATCTGTCAGCAAGGTTTCAGGATCAATCGAGCAACCAAAATTAGGGATCAAATAGAGGCACTTTGTCACAGAATAAGATGAGAAACTTCAAAATTTCTCTAACTCTCTAACTTGGACGCCTAAAGTCAAAATAGGCCCCAGTTGACTTAAGTTAAGATATTTTGAAGGCTTCTTCAAGCTTAAGCATCCCAAATCAGGTGGAGAAGTTTCAGTTAACTGTAGATCACTAAGATGATTCCCCCAATTAGGATATGGACACCCTAACGAATGCTTGTAACTCCAAATCACTATTTATCAAAGCCTATGTGTCATTATTCATTATTTCTCTTTGCAGGTTGAAGCTCAAGCACAAATATTTTTCTCTCCAACGCCTTTTGAAGATCTAATAGAAGCCATTCTCAGTGTTCTTCATGTTTTCGAGAACAAGTTGCATAGAGGAGCAGTTTTTCAAATTTTACATCTCTAGGCGTGATTTTTTTGAAGATTCAGGTAGGCAGTTTATAACTTCTAACTTCTTCCCCTCATATTTCTTCTAGCTTCTCACCCTCAAATTTCTTTTATTCTAGTCTTAGATCTTTTTGCATGTCTAAGTAAATAGCAATTATTCATAGATCTAGTCTTCTAGGTATGATTAGCACAACAAATTAAACAAAACCCACGTGCCAGATTCTTCCAAAAAAAGTAGCCTCACTACCCCTTTTTTAGGGTGTCCAAAAAATGTCACCATTTCAAAAAAATGGACAAACTGGGTTTATTTAGCTTTGAAGTGCCTACAATACCCATGTGTTAGATTTTTTTGAGAAAAATAAGCCTCTGCTACCTCTAAAACCTCTGCCCTAAAGGATTCTTGCATGTACAAGGAAAAGTAACTTTTTAGAATTTTTGACGTTTTAGGTCTATTCAAAAAAATATTCCCAAGAAAACCCACGTCTCAAAAATTTTCATAAAAGTTACCCCTCGATGAGGCTATTTTTAGCCACTGCAGAAAAAGTTGTCTGAACAGTATCGTGTGCATAGTCAATCTTCAAGGTTTTCAGAATGCAGTTCTCTCAGGTCGAATACAAGACCAAAATGGTCTTACTTCATGACTTCTTGAAAATGGTTCACACTGATCTGCATTGGGCACACCTAGAGGTCAACTTAGAAAAGTTGGAAGGCATTGACCAATGCACACTTCAGAATATTAAGCAATCTGGATTGCTTGAGGCAGCGTTGTTTCTCATTTCAGAGCAGATTTGTAATAGCTTGTGTAAAGCATTACAACTCTACTACATAAGAGATTCGATCAGTAGATGGGCGAGTGACATGCAGTCTCAAGCCTAGAGATATCGAAAGGTGCTTTGCCATTCCACCTTGTGCAAAAAACATGGTCATATCTATGGAAGAATGCGAAAAGGCATTCAATGCATCAAAAGACAAATGTCAGAAGAGGATGGCAGAAAAATGGCTTAAAGAGAAAAGAGGCAACTTGCCGAAGAATGTAGGACGTGGAGAATTCAGAGATGAATATGCAGTAATGATCACTCTACTCGAGCATGTTACTGGTCAAGAAGAGGTAAACAAATTCCAGTCATGGATGTACTATGTGATCACTCAAATTATGAGCAACATAGAACATTATGATTGGCATGCCTTGATCAGTGATACTCTCCACAAATAGATGACCAGTTTCTTAGAGGCTCATGAAATCCACATGTGTTCATACCTTGTATATTTGATAACCTTCCAAGGCCAGTTTAGAGCATTGAACACTGTGGGAACTTTGGGTGTGCAAAAGGTTCACGAGCATTTCTCATAGCTTGAGTTCACACAATTAGAAAGACATTTCAAGTGTTTAAATGATCAGTTCCTGATGCACACCATGAGATACCTCGACCATGAGTTGCATATATGAATCTTACTAGCAGCCAAGGAGGCAATGGTAGATTGGGCGGATTGGTTCATCTAGTTCCCCACTTTTACCTACATCCATGTGTATGGGTACTCGGATCATCCAACCATGTTACCCTACTATCCATCAAATAGGGTGGTCTTCATGGAGTTCTTGCGGTAGTTGCACGAGGTACATTCTGTTCTGCGTATCGAACGCAAGACGATTGCAAACTTTCATTTTCAGATGGGACTTTACAGGTTTAGATCAGCAGCAACTGCCAAGGTTATGAGCCATGAGGTGATGAGACTTAACCTTAAGTGCATCTCATCGAAAGACGGTCATATGATCCTTGGGATTACTATTCAGCATGCCTTGGTCATCACTCTACACACAAATCTTCCATGGAGAACTATTGGTTCAATTATGGAGATGAGTTTGAAGTGTGAAGGCGCAACTACAATCGGCTCACACTTCCACAAATTGTTGACTTCTTGTTAGAGGATGTGGAAAGGTTATCAGATGATGATGGGGAAGTCATTCTCCCCTCATTCTTCATAGATCAAGTTGACTCTCAAAACCACTTCGAGTCGTGGATTGGTATGCTAAGGAAAGTATGTTCATTGAGGAAAGAACAAGCAGAGTTGTCAGGAACAACCAGCTCTACTTAGACAATAAAAGGACACGGAAGGTAGTCATTCTAGACACAGATTTTCCATCGATTGATACTTCACTATCTTCCACATCAAGATCAAAACCTAGACAAAAGATTTGGAGTAACCCTCATAGAAGAAGTAGAATGTCAGGGAATACAAAGGAAAAAATGTCGATCACTAATACAAATCAACAAGAGCAACATGTGGAGACAGCCACAAACATAGCTGAAATAGTGTCAAAGATGGAGATAGTTGCAGCTGAGACAGTACCCAAGATAGAAGCAAAGCCTCCCATTTCTCCACCACTGCAGCAGTCGTCAATACATATTGACTTAGAGCCAGATTCACCACCATGTGACATTGCAACACAATCCCACTCGTCAAGAGTTCATAGGACTAGCACTCATCCTTCCAGCGAGGTTAGTCAAGATTCGTCTTGGCTTGAGAATCTCCTGGGAAGGAAGAGAAGGAGGTCATCCTACCAACTGGACTTCTCAGAATTTGACCATGTCTATCAAGACATGTCAGAGATGAAGCTCAAGAAGCAAGTCCATGTGGGAAAGAATGTTAACAATGAGATTGTCATTGAGACCACTGCACCACTTGAGGATAGAAATGCAGATGAGGTAGAGGTTGATGATTTAACCTTGTTGAAAGTCAACCTTGGCAAGAGCACACGTCAGGTCGAGGTGGATCTCTTTGAGGTTGTGTCAGTGAGCATTAAAGAAAGAGTGGTGAAGGACGGTGAAGACAAAGCATCCCTAAAGGCTAAAAACCAACAACTATGACTGTATATCTCTAACTTGATGCATGGTACCTCAAACATCGTTGCCTTGCTTCTGCAAATGTTGGAGCTCCCCGCATAACAAAATTAGCTAAGTCAGTTGATCCTATATGGAAAGCACTTGAGAGATCAAGTGGAAGAGTTTGTCACTAGGGGTCGGTATATACTTGCAGAGTTGTACTAGCTAAGGTACATAGCCCATGACCTTCATGCGAAGATCTAAGAATCAGAGTAAGGCATAGCAGAGAGTAGGCCTAAAGATGAGATCATTATCCTAGACTTGCAAATGGCATACAATTCAATTACTACAAAGGAGAACAAGCAACATCTTTACACTTGGAAAGAATAGCTTGCATACAAAGTGAAAGCTTATGATACAAAATTTGTGGTATTGATTGAGTACAGACAAATCATGGCAAGTGTTATCAAGTTCGTGAGAACATTGGTAACATCTATCCCTTGCCAATACCAACATGAAGTTGGTGCATACGTTGAGCTAGCTGAAGTACAAATGTAGTTTCAGGACCTCATCCATAGCAATTCCTGCGGTGACCTTGCTGACTGCAAGTTAAGTCAAATTACAACCATGTTGGCAAGGCTTGATGACACAACTACAAAGAAGATTGAATACCAAGAGCAGATTGCGAGTGGCAAGGAGATGCTACGAAGACACATCATCATCATGCAAAGTATTAGTTGTCCAAAGGAAGAGATAGTCAACGACTGGTTAGAGGAGCTAATGACTCAAATTGATGAGGTGTAAACTCTCAATTAGGACATCCTATCTCTCCAAAAATAGCATTTGAGATAAACAGTTAACTCGATGCCTCTTTCCAAGTTAACTCCCTATCCCACTAATTGTGCATATCTATTTTTGGAGATACTTTTGTATATTGGAGTTCTCTTTTAGTTTAGAATCAGTTAACTGAAGTAGACTTTCTAGTTACCTGTTAGGTTACCTACTTTTAGACATAGGAATAAATATTGCAAATTAGCAAGAAATCATTGTTAACTCAAGGAAAATTTAAGGTTGCCTACTCCTTTGAGCTTCTATAAATAAAAGCATTTGCTCATTATTTTGTAACTTTACTTCATGGTAGCAAAGCGCTAAGCTATTTGCTTGCAACTTTGTTCACTTAGTATATGTTCTTGAATCGTATTTGTTATAGCTAAACACTGAGCTTTGCTTGCGTTCTCGTTATTCAGATAGGTGTGTTTAATATATGTTCATGTGTTATTGGTTGATTGCTTGTTGTGTGATTGTTCTCATTCATGCAATTTTTTGTCCCAAAGTGTAATCTTTGATCGAAGTTGAGATAATAAATCAGTAGAGCCATGTGCCTTTGATCTAAAATTCTCAAGATCTTTCATGTATGTTGTTTTGAATAGTATTTCTTTCAATCTATAGCTTGGAAAGAGCACCTCGCCTCCATGGGAATTTATAGAGTAGGATTATCATTATATGTTGTTTCTAGTAGTCTACATTTCAGCCTACACCTCAGAAAGAGCACCTTTCCTCCTTGGGAATCCTAAGATCTAGCCTACCATTTGATGATTACTTGCATGAATTCTATTTTGGCATAAATCTGGAAGTTCAGAGCCTTCAAATGCATTCTGAGAGATAGTTCGTCTAAGTGATCAAACCATTCCCAAATTGCTCCTAAATCCTCTTGCTTTGTTTTTCTTAAGGAAATGGGATAGATTGAAAGCTAGCCTAGTTGTAGTTAAGATATGCAAAAACCATAGAAAACCTTAGCTGCAACGCATTGTGTTTTATAACCTTGTGCTCTTCTACTGAGTAAAAAGATAGGAACATAGTTTATTTTACTTTTTATGCAACCATCAGCAAAAGAGGGAGCTTCCCCTCCTAATTCGAAGAGTAGTTAATGCTATGCATTGTTGTCTATTTCTAATAAGCACTCCATAGGTGCTAATTGAAACACCAACACACCCTACCTACTCTAAGTGCACAAGACCAAGTCATTTTTGTTCCTTACAATGTGATTGTTACACCCTATTATTTATGCCTCGTAATGCTAATATATTTGGTCAAAATAACCTGTAACTCATTATCTAGGGTTTCAACTTATATTGTTTATGAATGTCAATGCATATCTAATTAAAAAATATATGATCGTTTCACCCAATATGCTCTAAGCACATAACATCAACTACTTTCAGTTCAATTCCAATGTTTTCATTTATATTCTATATGCCTGGGAATGCCAATATGTTCTATGAAGTGTAATGTTTGTCACACAAACTTGTAACTCAATATCTGGGGTTTCAACTTATATTAATTATGAATGTTAATGCATTTCAGTTCTTTTACAATGTGATTGTGACACCCTACCTATTGGGGTTTCATTTATTCTTTATGCCTAGGAATGCCAATTTGTTTTATGCAATGCAAACATTTCACACTTAGTTGTAACTCAATGTATGGGCTTTATCGACTTCAACTTACACTATTAATGAATGTCAATGTATTGTTGTTCTATACAATGTGATTTTTTATTTCAATCCATTGTAAGTGCATAAGACCAACTCCTTTTAGTTCAATCCAAACTATTCTAAACTTTTTCAATTCAAACAAAGTAGAAAGATTAGATATAAATCAAATTGTTACCAAATTTTGCATTATAAACTATCAACACACACACAATAAAGAAAAATAATATGTTCATGCATCACTTTGACTTTAAGGGTGTTCATTGATGGTTGTTATCATTATTTGAAACATGTTTCCTAATGTGTGTAGGTGTAATATAAATTTGAAATGAGGACCAGGCCAATGAAGAAGAGAGCCACGACAAGGTAGCCTGCAGGTAAAAGAGGAGTTACATTCCCCTTGAAGAAGAACAAAAAGTACAAGCGAAGACAGTTGTGGTAATTACTACTCCTGCAAGCAGGTAGACAAAAACAACATGATAATGGGAATGGTCGATGAATGAAATAGTAAATAAATAATCTAATGACATGGTGGATAGCCATACCAAGAAACTTAATGATGGCCTAAGTCTTCCCTCAAACCCTAGCCCACCATCTTGGTTGCAGAGGGATCTATGAATATGTGTAATGAAAGTCTAAGTCTTTCCTCAACCCCTAGCCAATCGTCTTGGTTGGCAGAGGGAGCTATGAATGTGGGTAATGACGGCCCGTGTCTTCCCTCGGCCCCTAGCCAACCATCTTGGTTGGAAGAGGGAGCTATGAAATTAGGTATTGAATTGCACTAGGAAGAAGAGCAAGGAACTTATTCATTTACATCTCCACTTTCCACATTTCCATTACCACAAATGTTAAATTACTATGCAGATTTCAACAAGGAAACTCAAGGTATTGGTGAGAAAGAGGACAACATTGATAGCCAAGTGATTCAAACAATTGAATCCCAATCTATTTTGACGTCACTAAATTTGTGAAGGAAAGAGAGAAGCTCAAACAATTAGAAAAGAAGGAAAGAGAGCAGAAGAGAGAGCAAGAGATTTCAAAAGAAACAAGATAGAAAGGAAAGAGAAATTTGTTGTGCTTATAGCACACACGCCCCGTTTAGAACGGGGACCCTCTCTTTTTGCTTTGTCGATTCACTTTTTCCATCGCCTCATTTTGCGTGCCCCCTATTTTGAGTCTTAGGTCATCAAGGAGTCCTAGTGTTAGCATCTTAAGTTGACCAAGTTTCATCACCTTCAAATTTTTCAAGTCTTTAGCCTCTGCGGAGTTCCCTGGGCAGTTTTCCTTCAAACTTTGAAACTATCATCCTTCAGGCTTTGTGAGTCTGCCCATGCGGGCCACCCTTGGCGAAACTTCATTTTACCTTTGTCATCATTCCAAATGACCGGGTCAGAGTGTCCTCCCGCATCACGAGGCCTGTAGCCTCCACCGCCGTCTATTTTTACCGACTTTCCAAACGACCAACCCTCGATTGTTATCCACCTTGCGAACCTTGCTATTCCCATCGCCGTTGCTTTAGAATTGCGTGCTGACCAACCTTGGATACCCCATACCTGCATTAATGACTGGCATTTAATGCATGAAATTCTATAAATAGTCATTTTCATCAGGTCATTTTCACCGCCAGACTTTTAGAGACTTGTTAGATCCCCTAGCCATCATTGCCTCTGCGCCCACAGAGTCCCATCATCATTCGAAGCATCATCATTCGCAGTCTCTTTGTGTACTCCATCGGGTTTTCCAGGTTGGTCTTCTTCCATCATTTATGTTATGACTTTTCTTCAATTTTCACAAAACTCACTAAATTTTGAAGAAGGAAACTTAAAAACTAGTTAGATAACTAAACGGTGAACAAAACCCATGTCCTGAAAATTCAAAAATCCTTTGAAATTGGCCTTAGAAAACCAGGCAGAACTTAGACCCTTTGTTGTCGTTCTTCAACTAGAGCATGTCCTGCGGGCCCGCATAGCGCCCGCTACCATTATCTTAATCTTCAAATGCCAAACTCTAAACAATGGCCATCATCCCCTCCAGGCCCACGTATGTGGGAAGGCGCTTCCTCATTGCCATCACCATTAATACTTAAACAAAAATCATGTGTTTAGCGAGAGCTTTTCACCCCTTTGGACCTAATGATGTGGGCCTCTGCTTGTGGATTGCACTTTATGCCTTTCCTTTAAAAACGACTGGTTGATCTCGTCTCCTTGCCTTGCAGGTCCTGATGCATTCACTTCCATCGATCAAGCCCCTGACTAAACTACTCTTGCAGGTCAGGGGATGCAGGTATTCATCGCCATCTTGCTGTCAATTCAACATCCATCTCGAAATGGTGAAGTTTTAGTATCCATCCACTAGGTGGACCCCACGCCGGTGATGACCATCCATTTCTCCCAAATGAAGCAGCTAAGTATTGACTCTTGGCAAGTTTTCCATTGCGGGATTTTTTCCACGAACCTCTACCACTTGTTTGTCATTCTGAACGGCCTCAGTTTACCACCTATCTGCCTAGTGGACTCCATGTTCACCGCCTTCGTCTGAGCTAGGGAAGTGAAACAACTAAGTTTATCAATTACGGACCTTCTGATGCAGGTTGCTACTGCCTCTCAACCACCGCTTCAAAACAACCAAAGGCCTCTAGCTTTCCGCTCCGCGGGCCTCGATGCTTTCCTTTCCCCCCAAGCAAAATGAAAACCGCTAAGTAATGAGGAACTTGTTGCGGGTGGTCACTTATGGGCCTTCGCCTTGACGATGTTGTTCCTAGGCTTCCAACAACCTCTATCGACCCACTTTGCGGGGCCCAACCTTGCCACTTCCTTCTAGCCGACAGCCAATGTATAAGATTATGCCAAGGTTCCCTTGCAGACCCAGCCATATGGGCTGCCCTCAGCGAACCGCCATCCTCTTTCTGTTGTTCTGAATGGCTGACACTCAACATCCTTTCGCGTCTCCTCACCCACACCTTGTCAAACAAACTGAACTTCCAAAGGAAAAAGGGTGTCGTCCTCTAAGATCGTGAGCCCCGCATTATGGGATGCTGCTTGCGAGACGCCGCTTTGTCAGTGTCATTTCAAATGACAGAGTCCAAAACAGCCGAGATAGCCCCTGCACCTGCACGCTTTAGGCTCGCATGCCTAAATGACTGAGCTAGCAATCCTAAAACCTCAAAGATGATCAAGCACACATGCCAAAATAGCTTAACCTCCTAGTGGGCCCCACCTAATGGCAAAAATCTAGTGTGGGTAGAACCGTGCGGGCCACCATGCCCTGACTGTCATCCATTTGCAATGGCCCTCAAAATAGTTGCCAGCCCAAGGAAGTCTGCACCCCTAGGCCTGCATTGCCATAACTTACCCAAACGAAAGGAAAATCATAATATGAAAGAAATGTTAGGATCCTTGAATGATAAATTACTTAATCTAATGTGGATTTTGCAGGACTTCACTAACATTCCCCTGTTTTGCACTTGAATATGCACTTACCACTCCTTTTATTATAGGATATATGGAATTAGCTGGGGGACCTTCGAGAGCGTTCGCAGAGAAGGAAAAGGGTAAGAAGGTTGCCAAAGTGCCAAGGGGTAAAGAAGATAAGGATCAAATGAAGTATAAATTCCAAGGGGTGGAGATCAATACCAAGGTCACCACAGAATGGGACACTGTCTCAGATACAAACTTGGGGCACATTGATATTGATGAATTCAAGCAAAGGGTCATCATCAATCCTACCACAGAGAATGCAAAGAAGATAAGGAAAAGTGGATTGGCCAAGGCAGCCGGTTTCCCGCCTGCCCTCGTGGCTCTTGAGCTAGTGATGGTTTGTAGAGAGGCCTACCAAGAATCAACCAAAAGAATTGTGGATTGAGATGGGAACGTATTGGCAGACTTGTCCTCCAAGTCTATAGGGAAAAATTTCCACATCCCCACTTTTGATGATATGGAGGAGACGTCAAAGGAATATGCAGAGAGCATGTGGAATACCGACCCCCTCAACTGCAAGAAACTAATCAATCAATTTTGGTTGAAGGAGAAGAGGGGAAATGCAAACAAAGTCCCTCAAGAGATTTTTAGGAGTGATTTCCACGAGGATTACCATGATTTGGTAACCTTACTGAGCAGAGTCATGGGCCTCCAACTATGGCGTATTTCCAGGAGTGGATGCTCTATTTTATAGAAGAAATCATCAGAGGGAAAACCAAATTCCATTGGGTGGGAATGATCAGCAACTCCCTACATGAACAGTTTGTGGCGGTGAAGAAGAGGTCCCAATTCTACATGACCTCATACTTGATCTATTTGTTGGCTGATCACACTCAGTACAAAGGTCTATTTATGGCACCAAGCCAAACTCCAGGAAGAAAACTAAAGGTCTATGATAGGTACCCCCAACTCCAATATAGAAATTTCAAGAAAGATTACCACAGGGTGAATGATGCCTTTATTGGGCACATTATCAGATTACTTGGAGGTGACTTCGAAAGGAGAGTCACTCATAGTGCAAATTCCTTCATCCGCCGGTTCGGATTTCTATTTATTCAATTTCCCAAGTTTGCCTATATCAGAATCGAGGGCTTCTCCGAGAGCCCATATAAGCTGCCCCAGTATCCAAATGACCGACTCATATTGCTTGAAATCTCCAGAAAGCTACAACATGCACATTCTCTTCTGAGTGACAAACATAGGGAGGGGATTCCTTATCCCCTCACATTTGGCTAGTGTATGTATATAATCCCTGCATCCCAGTGTGTGGAGTACTTAGAGAAAGAAATCATTGAATACAACCTGGAGCTACACACTGCCCAGGCATGGATGGACTCATATGGCAAGCTGAAGAGGATGGTTGGAAAAGAGTATGCCCATTTGCATAATGTGGAGGACTTCTAGGAAAATTGCAAAGATGACAAAGAAGTGCGCATGAGGCACTATATGCGCATGACAACATATTTTGTTAAAACGATCAACTTGTTCCTAGTGCTGGATCAAGTTGTAGAAGGAGAAAATAATGTAATTGATCCACGATTCAATGTCATTGCTAACCTGCCTCTGCCCTTGATTGACTTGGATGAGGAAGAGGTCAATGACCTTGATATTTTAAAAATGTCAATTGAAGCCTAAACAAAGTAGTGGATTGATGGGAAAATTGCTCAATTAAAACTTCAAGGAGCCACTTTAACAAATGGAGAGCTCGAGGATGAGTTCGAGAGCAAGACTGATAGTGGAACTACTGTTGCCCAATCTAGGGAAATCTTAAAATCCCCTCAAAATACCAGATCAAAGAAGAGAAAAGAGGTGGCAGAATGCCAGCCAAAGCACAAGGTTTATTCCAGGGAGGTGTTAGAGGGCGAGCCCTCTAAGAAAGTAAAGAAATAAGGTGGTTACACAAAGATGCCCACCATTTAGGAGGACCCCCTCCATGAGGGAGAGGAAGAAGAGGCCAAGCAACCCAAATCTCCACCCATTGCCTCTACCCTCGATGCCACTATTGCTCCACTACCATCACTCCTCTGCCAGCATCTCAGGCATTGCCTGCTTCTTCTCTGCCCACGGTGGAAATTTTAGTTCACCTCACCTCCACCTCACCTACTAGACAAATTATGGTGATATGTTCTTCCTCCGCTACTAATTCTCCACTCTCTTCTTCCTCCATGTCTCCATCAACCACTATTCCCTTGGCCTCTACAACAACCATGCCTACTCTTACTCTCCTAGAAGCTTTCGCTAGGAATATGCAAAACATACCAATGGAGATTTCTAGAGTATTAATGAACCCTGCAGTGGAGGCTACCCTAGCACAAGTTGTCACTAGCCTCCCTATTCCTCCTCCTCTGACTAAACCACTTATGATGGAGGCAACAATGAAATTTTTTGAGGATTTGGAGAGACGAGAAAGGGAAGCAACTAAAGAAATAAAAGAGGAGGTTGATGACTATCACGAGCACTGAGAGCACCAACACTTGGTCATTAATGAGGTAGTTCATGAGGAAGAGGAAACAAAATCCTTTGAAGAAGATTTTAAGGATCCGGTCTCAAAGTACATCATGGAAACTTTCGACCAAGAACTTGAGGAAGAGTTGGCCCAACAACTCAGAGATGTTGGGGAGGAAGTTGAGAAGAAAAATTCTGAGGAAAAGAAGGATACAGATGAGGAATTGGAGGTAACCTCAGAGCCTCCTACTAAAGAACAAAAGAAAATCCGTGATCATGATGAGGAGATGCCTCCTACAGGAGAAGAAGTGAAAGAAGAAGAGAAAGATCAAGAAGAGGACAAGCCTGAAGAAGAGGTTGAAGCAAGGAAAAGCTTGGAAGCAAAGCATCATGAAGAACACAGGCAAGAAGAAGAAGAGAAGGCATCTGAAGGGGAAGATAGCCTCAAGGAGAATATAGCCGTCACCTTTCACATTCATTCACGATTCTGGAGAAGAAGAGGAAGAAAAGATGAAACAAGAGGCCCCGAGTCACCAAGAAATGGACATCCATCATGCTCAAAAGGAGGAAGGTGATCATGAATCACCAAAGGAAGGATCCCAGATGCCTGAATGGCTAGAAAAACAATTGCAGAAGAAGGCCTCCACCCTCATGGATCCCAAAGCGAGATTAGAGGCCATCTTGGCTCGAGCATAGATAGGAACAAAGAAGGAAAAGAAACCTAGGGTCATATCCCACATAAGAATGGATGCCTTAGGATCAAGGACAGTGCAGATAGCTACTCCAATGGTGGAAGGAGAGGGAGTCAATTATAATGTCTCCACCATTGACCTGGGAATGACCATGCGGGAACAAAAAATTGATCATCTCCAAGGATCAGTTGCTACTATTGTGTACCAAATGCATAAGGACAAGTCCTATAAGGAGGAATTAAAAGAACAAGTGGCAAATTTAACGACTTATATACAACAATGGTCTTCCGCTGAAGAACTGCCAACAACCTTGTCAGCACCACCACAACCGTTGTCCAAGGACCATATCAGAAGGCTTGAAAGGTGGAAGAATTGGATGAAGGCCACTGAAGATTGGTTTCAATGGGTGCTCTATAATGGTAATATGGGTATCAACCATGCCGTCATAATAGAAAATAAGTTCTGAGAGGTGAAAAAGTAGCTTGAATGCACAAGGAAATTCTACATCGACCTCCCAGAGCTGTATAGGATTACATATCCTAAAATTGAGGCTATCCTCAAGATGCCCGAAAGAACATGGGAAAAGGAGCTAGCATTCGTGAAGGATGATCATTGGCTCATAGAGACATGGAAATTAGGCCTTGATCACAAAAAGGAGATCCTGGAGTGGGTGCTCCATGAGGTGGAGCTCGACATCGATTGGGCTAAAGAAATTATGATAGCCTATGAGGAGTATCTGAAGTTAATGACATATTATGATATGCCTGCCGCTGAGCTGGATCCAGAGAAAATAAAGCCATACTTCCATCAAAATATGGATAATGGAGCCATAGATACACTCACATAAGACTTCATGTATTTTTCCGCTCGAGCCTTTGCTCAATCTGAGTAGGTGATAAAGAATATGCCAAAATGTGATAAATATTGGGATGTGATTACTAGCAAGTCCAGGAGGTTAAACTTTCAGGTAATCCAATTTGATATAATGGAGTGGAATAAGCTCCACACATTGATAGGAAAGTTCATAGAATATGCTACTATGAAGAAGCATGAAGGAAATCCGGTTATTGACGATGAGTTCCTCATGAAGTAGCTGCAACAAAAGAGAAATTAGCTAAAAGACAAATTGCTATAGTGCTGCCCACTAGAAGAAAAAATAGGCTAGAAGACAAAGATGTATTTTAAATTGTAAAATATTAAGGGGTAGGTGAAACCCTAATTTTTAGTGAATCTTGGCCATTCATTTTTCTTTTTAGACACTATAAATAGGGGGTCTTCTCTCATTTTCAAGAGAGAGTTGAGTTGTTGTAAAGACATGTTGCTCAAGGAATTTTAATAGAAATTCATTGATTTTGGTGGATTCTCGAGTTCCAATTTTATGTTTCATGATTCTTCTCCTCATATTTAGTGAATTTGAATAGATTTACATTGTTGTTCTATGTGTTTAGCATGTTTTAGTAGATTAGTTAATGTTGTTCATTGATGGTGAAGAATCTTGCTATGTTGATGCCCTTCCTTTTTCATGTTTTTTGTTGTTTATTGATGATAAATAGCAGTGCAAAGCTAGTATGAACATTAGTTGAATGTTGCACTCAAATTATATCTTTTATTCATGCTTTATGGTGAATGAATGATTGAAGATATGCAGACCTTAGAAGATTGCACTAGTTTCATGAGATTGTGAGTTGATTTGGTTAAATGGAACTTGGTTTTGGGAAGGTTGTCCACTGTAGCATCCACCATTACCACTGTTCATTGGTAGTTTAAGTTCTAGGAACTTACTCTCTTCCTTTCCCTTTTGAATTTTATTTCAAATAATAACTCAAGACAAAGTTCATTGCACATTATAAAGCCAAATATGATGACATAAGTGGAGTTTTAGACTGTTGTCCTGAACTTGCAGCAATAGAACATAATTTCATAATTTCATAAACTCCATCCAAAGAACCATTTCCCTTCCAACTTAACTTATGTATGGCTTTCCTGTGATTATCAACAAAATCACATCAAACCAATTAAGACATTCCAAGCAAGTCATGACTTGACACTCGAGAGACCTTGGGGTAATTTTTTGCAACTAGTTTGTAGGAGGTTGTCTTTCAAGAGAGGTAGTGCATTTATGCATTGCCTGTGTTGAGAAGTGGTAAAACACCCATCAACAGAACTGGCGCTAGAAGGAGGGCTTCCCTTGAGTTAAGCTGGATTGAATCATTTGTTCTCCCTTGAAAGATTTCATAGAGTCTTAAGATCAACTCCAAATAAAGGGGAATTCCAAGAACTGTAGCCCCCTACAAGGACTACGAAGACTTAAAGAGGAGACACAACTTCATCTTCCTCATCTGCTCTATCTGCTTCACCTCCATCCTCACCTCTTCCTTCCATCCCCTTGTAGCACATTCACCCTTCTTTTCCAGCATCCACTTCCTCCTCTCTTCCATGTCAAGCTACCTTCCAACCTCTTATTTCCTAAGGCCAGGGTGTTGCACCTGCCCCTGCCTTCCAAGTCCAAGGCGTGGTCCTAGCTGCTGCTACCCCTATGCAGCCCCAAGTTCTTGTTCAACAAAAATTACAACCCCTACCTCCCCTCATGGCTTGGATGGGTAACAACCCTTCTCCATTGTCCTTCAATGCTTACCATGACATGCCCAAGAATCTGGAGGGATTTTGCATGAAATTCAATCCGTGAGATCCTTAGAGGATGACAGAAGAACATATTAAGATATTCCAAACAACACTAAAGGATATGCAAATTGATCATGAGGATGTGGCATTTAGAATTTTCCCTTATTCTTTGGGGGAGGAAGCTTTCTATTGGTACATCAACTTGCCAACAAGATCTATTACCACTTGGGACCTTTTGAAGAATGCATTCTTGAGGAAATACAAGATTCTGATTAGCCCTTCAGAGCTATATCAACAATTCATGTCTGTTCATAGAGAGGTCAACGAACTAATCAACTCCTTCAACAATCAGTTTCACTGGGCATACATGAGGTTACAAACTCCATATGTGCTTAATGATGTTGCGGCCCTGCCAATCTACTATGCCACTTTGGACAACCTCACTGCAGCATTAGTGAAATGAATGAACCCACCACTAGCTTGGTTGGTGGATGCTTATGTTGAGGCAGTCATAGCCAACACTGACCTGGGGAAAAAATTTTATGTTTTGTTTCCTTCCTTGGGATAGGTTGCTCATCCTATGCAGATTCAAGGGCTCACTCAAGCTCTACAACATCAAACACCTCTCATGAACCAAGTTCCACAACTGCACATAGTTCCTCACCTGAGACCCCCAATGAACCAAGCACCTCCTATGCCTCATTATTTGTAGCCTCATCAGCAACATGTCTATTCGTAGCAACCCCAAATACCTGCATACTTACAAGGACTAGAATTCCCGCAAGCACAACAAAACCAACCAACCGTGCAACCGGTTCTCCTTCAAAACCAAACATCACAACCAAGTAACACGGACAAAGATCGGCTAGATGAGCTAATAGAAATGGTCAAAAAAATGTCCACAAAGATGACACACTTGCAGAACCAAAATAACCAGCTACAAGCTTCTCAACACAACATCCAGGCCAACCTCAACTGAGAGAATAGGGATAACCATGAGGTGGGTACCTCATCCAGGTAGAATTACGAAAGAGGGAAGAATTCCAACCAAAACTTTGAGAGAAGGCCTTCCCAAAGGAAAAAATGAATGCGGAATACAAGTCCAAACAATGGAGGTGTCCCTTCTCCTCTTGATCAGCTTTCCAATATGGAGAAGACAACTAGTGGGGTGTACCTTGCTGAGGCAACTTTGTTCGCATGGTGTTGGATCCATAAAATGAATAGGAACTCCGAGTTGGATTGTCCCGAGTTCCTCACAATTGTGAAGATCTTTCAAGTAGAGGTTCAAAATGCCATGGACAATGTAAGTTGCCGAGATCTAGTCCTATTCGAACCCTATGATTCCTTAGTGCTCATGGTCAATCAAGCCCCATTCTCGTGAAGTGAGAGAAATTCCCTAGAAACCGAGACTACTTCCCTAAAGAAAAAAGAAGTGAAAGAGGTAAGTAATGAAGAAAATTTATCTCAGCTCTTTGCTTCAGTAGATAATGGTCTAGTAGATGAGGAAAATTTTCATGAAGATGAGGTCCAAATGTTCCAGCAGAGGGCATCCCCATATAATTTAAGGAACAGGCAAGCAGGAGGACCTTTCACAACTTCCACTCTACCTAATAACTTTAGCACCCCACCTGATCCGAATGCTAGCAATAATTTAGGTTACCCCTATGTGCCCACCCAATATTTTAACAAGAACAAACAACTGAATCAAACACAAAACTAATTAGCTGGCTCTTCCCAAGGTAGGTCCTTTGAGGCCAAAATTGAGCAAATGGGCGAGTATGTTGCTGATGAATTCAAGAATGCCAAGATAAGTTTGTCTACCTTCAAGTTGCTTAAAGTCCCTGCAGTTAGGAATGCCTTATTTAGGATGATCAACGAGATTTCCTCTTCTAAGTCAACCCAAGAAATACCAACTAAGAGAGTCTCTTTTGAAAACATGAACCTACAATTCAAGAAATCATAGGCAAAAAGAAGGATGACCCTTCAAATCAGCAAATTGGAGAACAACCCGCTAAAGAACAAGGCCAAGTGAAAGCTAAGGAAAAGACCAATGAAAAGGATAAGAATCAAGTAGCCCAAGTGGATACACCTATGGGATTATTTCAAGGAAAGTTATAAATGCCACCTTTTCTCACTACTATTAGAATATTTGGGAAAAACCTTCATAATTGCTTGCTTGATTCAGGAGTGTTGACCAATGTTATGCCTCTTGCCGTATGCAAAGCACTGGGAATAGTCCCCACTCCTTCCAGAAGAAAGGTGACCCAATTGGAAAAAAAAAGTGAATATAGTCAGAGAAATTAGTCGGATCCCCATACAGATTGCTGCAGACCCAAGGGTGCAACAAGTTATAGATATTCAAGTTGTTGATATCCCCGACACATATGGAATGATCTTGGGATGAGACTTCACCCGAGCATTGAATAGGTATGCTACAATCAACTTCTCTCTTGTGTGGTTTCCATGGAAGGGACTGCCAAACTAGATTCACATAGACTAAGAGCCACACATGAAGTTCATGATTATAGAATACAACAACACAATTGAGGTGTTGTTTGCTGAAACGGAGTTGGGAAATTATTCTCCCGCGGCATACCAAGAAGAATCAAAGCCTCAAGAAGAAGAGATGACTGAGGAAGTCCTCTTAGTGTTATGCGACCCTCCTACCAATTTAGCCTATGCACCTCAAAGCATAGAGATGTTGGTAGAATCAGACGATGATGAATCCTAGGACAATGACAATTTGGGACTACTGGATGGATTCCAGGATTTCATGGAGAAGTGTATACAAGATCAACTTAGCCTAGGGGCAAGAATGAATTTCCAAGAGCTCTTGTTTCCTAGTTGGTGCAAAGTGTACAATGCTGCCCATTCAGAATTTGAGTGTTGTTTATGTCAGATAGCAGTAGAACACATCAAAGGACAAGTTACACTTGAAAAGGAGCTGTCGATCGGGCAACCTGCTACCAATCATGTTGAGTCAGCATCCATTCCAGAAATGGCAGATGCAGGCGCACAACCAAGAAGGAATGAATGTATGATTGGCCCCAAAGTTAAGGAACCCTCCAAGTTCTGGACGTTGTGCTTCAATGGATTCAAATCCAAGAAAGGAGCGAGAGCTATATTCGAGCTCATCAACCCTACAGGTAAGACCTGCTTCGCTGCTCATAGGCTTCAATTTTATTGCAAAAATAATGTAGTGGATTATGAGGTGCTAGTTCATGGTCTCTTAATGGCCCTAAGGAAGAAAGTTAAAATGTTGCAAGTCTTTGGTGATTCAGAATTAGCAGTAAAGCAAATTAGGAAACTGTATTCTTGCCATGATAGAAGACTAGCAAATTATAGACATAGGGTTTGGGACCTATTAGAAAGCCTAGATTCCTTCAATATTCAACTGATCCCTCGATCCCAAAACCATACTATTGATACTTTGGCTCAAGTAGCCAGTACCATTCAACCATTATCGTTGTCCAACCTTAAAAGGTTCACCGTTGAGCTTACATTCACCTCGTTTGTACCAAACAACGTAACCCATTTTCAAGTGTTCAATGATGACAAGCACATCTTGGAATTTATCACCAATTTTAATGTGTTTGCAACTCAGATAATTGATGAGGCTAAGCCTAAAGAAGCTGAATTAGATATAGAAGGGGTCATCAACCTCAAGACGAACACTATTCCAAGGGGTATGGTCCAACTCGAACAAATATTTGACCTAGATCATATCTGAGACTAGGATCAACAGGCGAAGAAGGATTCCATTAACAACCAGTGTGACATTCACAATCTTGGAACAACCAAGGAGGTTAAAAATGTATTCATTGGAAAATTCTGCACGTTAGAAGAGAAGAAAGGAATCATAGATGCTTTGCAAAAATATCATGTTGTCGCTTGGAGCAATGAGGATTTAAAGACATATGACACCTTGATCATCACACACACTACACCTCTCAAGCCAGAAGTAAGACCATTCCAACAACGACAACGTCCCATTAATACATTGTTGGAACCAATCATTTACAAGGAAGTGCAGAAGCTGTTAGTAGCTAGGATCATATTTCCAGTTAGGCACTCCACGTGGGTGGTCAATTTGGTCCCGGTTAGGGAAAAAAATGGAGAAATTAGATTGTGTGTGGATTTTCGCAACTTGAACAGAGCTTCGGAGAAAGACAATTACCTCGTGCCTTCATCGATGAGGTGCTATAGATCGTTAATGGTTCTCAGATGATGTCCTTCTTGGATGGGTACTCCAGGTACAACCAAATAATGGTGCAATACAAAGATAGGCACAAGACAACATTCACCACCAAGTGGGGAACCTTTGCATATAGAAGAATGTCATTCAAATTCATCAACGTCGGTGCCACCTTCCAACGTGCAATGGAAATAGCATTTAAAGATATGATCAGAAAATGCATTATCATCTACATGGATGATCTTACTTTGTTTCCAAAGAAGCCAGATGATCATGTTTTTGATCTATGGAAAGTTTTTCAGAAGTGCAGAGAATTTGGGATTTCCCTTAATCTGAAGAAGTGCATCTTTGAAGTTACAGAAGGTAAGTTGCTTGGGAACGTTATTTCAAAAAAAGGAATCTCAATAGGCCTTGAGCGTATTCAT
The DNA here is from genome assembly GCA_007258455.2 of Sequoia sempervirens. Lineage (NCBI taxonomy): Eukaryota > Viridiplantae > Streptophyta > Pinopsida > Cupressales > Cupressaceae > Sequoia > Sequoia sempervirens. Next base: position 1,601,594 of record VDFB02179234.1, read on the forward strand.
TTCCTCTTGAAGATTCAACTGCCAAGTAGTAAGAAAGAGCTGAAATCTTTCTTCAGAAAGATAAATTTTGTCAGAAAATTCATTATGGGCTTTGTTGAAATAGTCAAACCACTTAATGCCATGTTGAAGCAAGATGCTAAAGTTGAGTGGACTCCACAGGCAAAGCAGACCTTCAAGGAAATAAAGAAAGCAATTGTTGACACACCCGTGTTAGTCAGTCCTGATTATCTGAAGCTATTTTATATTTACTCATTCACTTCAAATTATTCATGTGCCAACATATTGACTCAAAAGGATGATGAAGGGAGTGAGCACCCAATTGCCTTCATGAGTGCTCTATTAAAGGATGTTGAGCTAAGATATCACAATGTAGAGAAACAAGCACATGCTCTAGTCAAAGGAGTCAAGAATTTTAGACACTACATCCTACAAAACAAGGTGTTTGCCTTCATTCCTGTTCCAATAGTAAAGACATTGTTAATGCAGAATGAGTTAGGAGAAAGAAGAGAAAAGTGGGTCACCCCGCTGCAAGAATATGAAATGGAAATTCAACCAACGAAACTAGTAAGAGGACATAGCCTCACTCAAATGATAGTTGAAACAACAGTTGAAGCTGGGCCTGAGCTTACGGTTCAACAATACTAGCTTGAGGATGTCTCTCCTGGAGAGTGGTATGACGACATTGTCTACTACTTGCTAAACAACAAGTGCCCATTTCATCTACAGGGAGTTCAAAAGCATGCTCTCCGACTGAAGAGTAGCAACTACATGTTGCGGGGGTCTATACTTTACAAGAAAAATCATGAAGGGATCTACCTCAGATGCCTTAGAAAAGAAGAAGCAACATGAGTGTTGAAAGAATTACATGATAAGTTTGGCATTGGTCATGGATCTAGTCCCTCCACCGCCCATTAAATTCTGTGAATAGGGTATTATTGGCTAACAGTCTTCAAAGATGCACATAGCCATGTTTGGACGTGCCACGTCTGCCAAACTGCTGCAACCCAAGAAATAAATGTTGTCCCATTGCAACCAGTCTTGGAGGTAAGATTGTTCACGCAATGGGGTCTCAACTTCATCGGTTCGATAAGCCCATCGTCTTCTGCGGGTCACAGGTACATTCTAACCACCTTTGATTATTAGAATATATGGATAGAAGCAATTACATGTAGGCAATGCACTACAGAGGTAGTTACAAATTTTCTTGAAAGCTTTATTTTAAACCGTTTTGGTCGCCCGTATGCTTTAGTTTCTGACAACGGCCCCGCTTTCTCGCTCAAATTTGATAGTTGGGCCTTTGATTAAGAAATTTCCCTCAAGTTCTCATCCAATTACTATCCCCAGGGTAATGGCCTAGCCGAATCCACAAACAATAATTTAATCACCGTGATCAAAAAGCTGCTCGATAAGAATCTCAAAGACTGGCACACCCAACTTCATTTTTCCCTTTGGGAAGATTGTACACGCCACAAGGCTTCTCTGGGTGATTCCCCGTTCCACTTGTTTATGGCTTGGAGCCTATGTTTCCTATCCACCTTAAGATCCCCACCCTCCAATTCATCAACACCTTTTATGAAGAAGGGGATTGACGAGAAGCCTGCTTAGCTGAATTGCTCCACTTGGAAGAAGTGCGTGACTCTGCTATTGAATTTTTTTCCAAACATCAGGGCATGGTCAAAAGATGGTTTGATCGATGAGCCAAAGTAAAGGCCTTTAGAATTGATGATCTGGTCCTATGTTGGAACAAGTCCCATGAAAAGAAAGGGGGACATGAAAAATTCAACAGGCTCTAGCTTGGCCCTTTTCAGATTTTTGAAATCTTGGGAGATAACACTTTCTGCCTTAAGACACTAACTAGTGAAGTCGTCTCGTTGCCTATCAATGGGCAACACCTTAATAATTATTTCCTTGCTTGAGCTCTTTCGAGTTGGTTCCCTGTAAGTACTTGTATATAGGTTAGTTTGGGTTGCCTTGCTTTGTTGTTTCGTGTTGCTTCTGGTTTTGCTCGTTTCCCAACCGCTTTATTTTGTTGAGTGTGTTCCTTTGTTTTGTTGTGATGGCTATGCTCGATTTAATGAATGATTCACTTTGCTACTTGTTTCTAGTGTTCTCTGGATAAATATTCACTCTCAACTATTAATCTTTGATTGCTGCTATGGAATGGTCTCCTTATTTGAACTACTAACTTGACCTAAAAAGTGACCCTCAGTTGAATTATTTTACATTCATTTCAGAACTTGCACAAAGCAAACATTAATTATTTCTGAAGAGCTGTACGATGGCCGTTAAGAAGGTCTAGCAAGTGAAAATCTTAAGTCTGCTTCAGTGATCACTGTGATTCCAAACCCACTATAAGCTTCGATGCTTACACGGTTGAGCAAAAGAAAGAATATTAAAAGAGATATCAAAAGAAAGAAAAAGAAACAGAAATGTTGAAATCAAGCAACCATGTGGGTGGCAGATAACTCTACCAGGGCTACAGACACTCAGTTGGCAATAGAGAAATATTCATGGGGTCACAATGACAACTCCTTCGGGGCTATGGACGCCTAACTAGCAACAAGGCAATGTCCAGGTTACTTTTGGAGTTAGACGAATCATGTAGCTTGCTTGGTCAAATTAATGGTCACCTGTCATAGCCTCTAAGGGAAAAGAATTTGTGAAGCCTAGTGTTTTAACCTATTCTAAAGGTGCAAAATAACTATTATGCAATAAAGAAAAACACAAGTAACATTTCAAAGATTAGCCTAAGGAATGATAACACAAAGAAAGAAAGCAAAATAAAGATTGCAAATGATTATACCTTTGTGTTGTTGAATCCCTTGGTTGGCCCTTGATGTTTGAATGCTTGTATGCTCCTTGGATGGCTATGGAAATGGTTAGATGCAAGATGAAAAATGTGATAAAATGCAAATGCTAATGGCTAAATGACTTGGTTAGATGAGGGGAAAATGCTTGCAAGTTGAGTGATCAAATTGGTAGCATAAGGGTGCAAATGGCTAAGTGTTGTAAAATGCATTAGAAGAGGGGGTATTTATAGATTTGAATTCTCTAGAGAATTCAATAGTTGAGATTAAGCCACCAAGGCCAAGATGAAGGGCTATGGTGAGTTGATGACTCACAAGCCCTCACATCTTGACATGTGGAGGGTGAAGTTTCCTAGGATGTGATGATGTGTAAGTGAGGTGGAAAATGACATGTGATGGGGAGGTACTTGTAAGTACCTAGATGTGATATCTCAATGATCACATGGGGAAGGGGAAAGCTTTGGGAGAATAAAAGTGAATTTTAAATTCACAATGATTGGAAGAATCTAGTGGATAAGACAAGGTTCCCAAAAGGTGGGAACTTGCCACATGTGAGTGATATGACAGGTCAAAGATTCTAGAGGACTTGCATGGGAAAGAGGAAAACCTTGGAAGGATAAATGTGAATTAAAAATTCACATGGGGAAGAGAGGAGTCTTTGGTGAATAAAAAGGAATTAAAAATTCCTTGGGGGATGGGGAGTGTTGACCAAGGTACTAATTAAGCTTAACTAATCAATGATTAGAAGATAATTAGTAGTTAATAAGGATTAGAAGCCAACTTGCAAAAGTTGGAGGATGTGACATATCCTAATCAAGGATTAGGCATGTGCACATCCCTAATGATGAGATTATGAGATTGATTAGGGTTAAGGAAAGGATGTGACATGTGAGGAATTAAATAAATTTCATATTTATTTAATTCATTTGATGAAAAGGAGGATTAAAGAGATAAGGTATTTAATTGTCAACTAAATACCTTAGGGGTTTAGAGGAATTTAAGGATATTAATTAGATAATAGCAATATTACCTAATTAATGTGAATAAGAGGATGTTTAGATGAAAAGGAATAAATTTGGACCAATGTAAGTGTCCAAATTTAGGTGTCTACATTTTCCCCCTCTTTGAGATGGTGTTATGAAATAGCATCATTTCAAAGAATATTAAAACATAGAATTCAGAAGAAGATGGTTATATTGGAAAAGATGACCCAGTCATTCAAAGGAGTGACTAGGAGGAAAGATGATGGGAGTGACGATGAAGATTAGGGATGAAGGATGCCCCCTTGAGAGGACATGTGGGTTCGAGAGAACACGGGTGTGCTCTCAAAATGGATGAGATGATGCAAGGGGAGATGAAGAAGATGATGCAAAGGGATGGAGTGAGGGAGGATGATAAGTGATAGGAGATGGAGGAAGCACAAATGGATTTAAGGAAAAATGTGATGTTGCCCCAATCGAGCTACAAGCCAAAATGGGTTGATGATAGATAGAGTGTTGTTGATGAGGGAATGAATATCCTGAAACAACACAATGATAGAGAAAGATACATCCCGATGATGATGATGATGATGAAAGTGTTTTTGATGAGGGAAGGATACATCCAAAAACAACATGAGGATAGGGAAGGATACATCTCGATGAAAGGGTTGTTGATGAGGGAAGGATACATCCTGAAACAACACCAAAGGATAGGGAAGGATACATCTTGATGATGATGACGATGGTGATGGTTGGATCAAGGCTTGTAGCAAGGCTGGGGACAAGACGAAGGATGTGATTAGATGATTTGTGCGAGATTGAATGGAAGAGGATTGGATTGGGATGTGAGATGGATGAAAGGAATTAAATGATGGGGGACAAGATGCTTAGAATAACCAGTCGATATTATTCTAAGAAGATTGATGAGAGGATGATAAGAGATTGGATGGATAGGGGAGGGATATTGATGAAGGATGAATGGATGGGGGGGATTTTTGATAGATGAAAGGATGGAATGGGAGATGAAATGCAATCCTAATGCAATTTTCCATTTTTGTAGCACTGATTTTTGCTATAGCATAAGACACAAGATGCCAGGGTATGAAGAACCAAAGCCTATTCGTGTCTAATGCATAAAACAAACACAACAGACAAGAAGGCTATCCCAACACCCCAAAGTCATGAAGAACTTGGTTAGGCCAGGCATTGGGATAACCACAAGCACATAAGGATGCTCCAGTGTAACACAAGACCTCAAGGGGTTTTGGTGGGTACTACGTGGGACAACCTAGAAGACAACAACAAAGCAAAAAGATCAAGATATGCCCCTATGTTTACCAGTCAAAGCACACCATGATATGATGGATCAAGGTGACCATGAAAAGTGATGATAGATAGCTCATATGATAAACAAAAGACAAAAGCATCAAAATATTGCAATCAATTTCAAATGTCCTTTGCCATAGGATCAAGGGGATGGATGGGATTGATGAGGTATGTTAGGAAGGATGCATCCTATTGAGACTGATGATGGATACTAAACTAAAAGATCAATATGACACAGGATACTTAGAACCAATTTGATCTACTGATACTAGTGGATCTCATTTGTGAAGAGCCAACTAGATAAGGGTATAGCTTGATGACACAACATAAGAGATGAGACATAAGACAGAAGACTGACACACCTTAAAGACCTAGGGGCTTGGCGGCTGATCAAAGATTATTCTTGCTTACGTGAAATCACAGAGCCCTCGTAGTTCAATAAAAGGCTGATGACTGATAATAGATAAAAGAGAAAAAAGGATGATGAAGACTGATGATAGATGACAAGGACCAGACGGACAAAAGCAAAGATCGATGATAGACGATAAAAGAGCCCTGGGGGTGGATCAAATGATCAACCTTGTCTACGTGAAAGCATAGGGGCAACGTAGTTCGCCAAATGACCGACGACAAATGATGGATAAAGGATGATGAGATAACCTTGATAAGGGGATAAAATGATGGGACTGATATGATGAGACATGATAGACCTGTTGGATAAGATTGGAGGATGGTAGCGATCACACAAATCTCAGGGATGGGATAGTTATCCAAATCATCGAAAGATGAATAAGGAGAATGAAACAATGAAGAGATGAGTGATGAGAAATGATAAAAGGTTGGAAAGATGATCGAGGATAGGGAAGGATACATCTTGATTAAAGGGTTGTTGATGAGGGTAGGATATATCCCAAAACAACACCAAATTATAGGGAAGAATGCATCCTGATGATGATGATTTGATCTAGGCATTGGGTTGCATGATGGAGGAGCCTATAGCCAGATAGCAATGACAAGGGATTATGAGATGGGATGAGGATAAAGATGAGAGGATGGATAGATAAAGATAAGGATATGGAAAGATGCTAGGATGGATGGATGGCGAAAGAAGAATTGGGATGCTATGATGGATAGGATGATAAGGATGGGGAGACAGAAGGAATTGTTTGGACAAATAGGAAGATAAGGATTGGGAGATGGAAGGGATTGTTTGGATAGATAGAAAGATAAGGATTGGGATAAGGAAGGGATTTTTGTGATGGATAGGAAGATAAGTATGGGGAGATGGATGAATGATGTCTCCAAGGACTATGTCACAAAAAAAGATATATTCCCCCATTCTAGATATGTCATGTGTGATAAGATAGGAGGGATGACAAATGACTAGATGGGAAGATAAAGGAGATAACTGGCAGAAGATAGGATGGGTGGATGAGTGAGTTTGATGGATGTGAAAAAGGAATACAGTAGTGTATGGATGAAGGGAATGAATACCAAGAGGTGTCCAAAAGCATGCATAAATAGGTGCCCCTGTCTTGATCAAGATCACAAGAAGGATGGAGGGATTGGAGATAAATGAAATATGATGGTAGGATGTGGAAGATAGGTGGGATGAAGGGGATGAATGAAGAGGATGTATAGCAAGAAGATGGGTGCATAGCTGGGAGCATAGCAGGAAGCATAGTGGATGGAGGGAATGCATATCAGGAAGCTGCCCCCAAGTGTGGAAAAGGATGGATGGGGATTTACGCATGACGCCTGTTTGCCAGGGTTTCATCATGGTACTTATCCAAGGCGCTTGTTTGCCAAGTTTTCAACATTGGATAAATTATTTCTCTTTACTTTTTTTATTTTGTTTTTGACTGTGTTGGATTTTTTTATTTTTTATTTTTTGATTTTGATTTTGAATTTTTTGGATTTTTGGATAGAAGGTGGATGGAGATGGACAAGGATAGAGATGTGAATAAGCGGATTCAAAAGACATGCGATAGGGATAAGGATGATAGACTCAAGCATCAAGTTCTAGATGAGGTATTAAGAGCCCATGTTTGAGATGACTATTTGAGGTTGGTACAACCCTATTACGATGAATGAATTATACAAGAGAATGTATTAAAGGGATTGGGTGGGGGAGATATGGGGGATAATGGATGGGATGCTGGAAAGTGTATGGATGGAATGATGGGATAGGTGTGTGATGGGGCGATGATTTCAGGACCAACATCGACATATAGGGTGGTGGATATGAAATGATAGGAGGATTAATGGATGGAGAATGTGGGGATAATGGAGGAGATGGGATAGTGAATTTTGGGACACAAGGGACCAAAATAGATTTAGGAGATGAAAGGGGTGTATGATTAGCTTTTGTATCATCAACTTTGGATGTTACAAAATTTTCATTTGAAGGCATTACATCTTTTTTCTTTGGGATCCACATGGTTTTGATTTTTGTTTTGGTGGGCCTTTGTGGCCAGTGGGTTTGATTTGGATTTTGGATTTGATTGTGGATTGGATTTTTCTTCTTTTCATCATGTCTTTTAGAGGGAACATGAGGGGATTTCAATTCATGTGGATGTTTAGATTCATGCATTTTTGCTTTAACATCCAAAGTGCTTTTAGTAGCAATGGGATGGGTGTGAGGAGATGGATGATGTGGAGTGACAAAGGTAAGATGGTGAGATGTGGATGGAGGATGTGTAGGTATGCACCTTTGTTGATCTTGATTAGGGGACATAAGAGGGATTTTTATGATGGGTTACATGGAGGGGTAATGGATGGATGAAAGGATGAATAGGACAAGATGGATGAGGTGATTTTGGGATATAAGGGACCAAAATAGATGTAGGACCTAGAGGAGACATGGATGGAGTAGATGGAGGATGGGAGATGGTGGATGGAGAGATGTAGGGACCAAAAATGGATGGAGTGGATGAAGGAGGAATATGGATGGTTGTTTTGAGGTGGTATGATGGAGGAGGGGGGATGGCAGTGAATGATTTGGTAGAGTGATGGGAAGAGCCTATATTTCTTTTGGAAGAGGCTTGTTGAGGATGAGTAGAGGTTGTACCAACATTTTTGGATTGTGAGTCGTGAGAATTATAACCAAGACCACATGTGTAATCATGTTCGTTGACTTGGATGGGCTCTAAAATACCTTGCTCATGAAGGCCTAAACCTTTTCCTTGATAATTCATGTTCTTAAGCATTCGATCCATGACAGGATTTTTGTTATTTTGGAAGAATGATGCGAGTCCATTATTAGGCGAAGGATGATGGGTGGTATATATGATTTGTTTTTCTTTTGCAAGGAGACCACCATGGAAGACTGTGAGAGTACCAAGGGGATATAAAAGTGGTGTGGGAATAGTATGGTTAGGCGATGGTGGAGGATCATTAGATGGAGGTGAGGGGGTAGCAACTTCTTCCTGATCAGGAGGAATGAGTGGTAAAGTATCAGGAGAGGGATTAGGAGGTATGATAGGATCTGGATTTGTGGTAGTGGGTGATAAGGGCTCATGCGATGGATATGGAGATAAGAGCTCATGAGATGGAGTGGTGGAATCAAGGAGATCATGGGATGGAATGGATGGGGGACTATGATCTTGAGATGGGCTAGATGGGATGACAGGATCTTGATGTGGAGGAGGGGATATGGTATGCTTTGGATCAAGCTCTTGGCATGAATCATCATATTTGAGAGGCATGATAATGGAGTCTTGGAGGGACTCTTCAAGTGGGTGAGGTGGAAGGATGGAGGATTCATGAAGTTCAAGAGGAGGGATTGCGGTGATACTAGGAGTGGAAGGAGTGGATTAGATTTGGTTATCTTCGATGGGCTCAACAAATATCATAGTAGGAGATGGGGGCTAAGTGGATTTAGAGGATGTGATGGTTTCGATGGTTTGAGTGGTGCTAGGAGTGGTAGCATCAATGATAAGCATGGGCTGGAGAGGGGTCTCATCATTAGTGACCATGGATGATGGATTGGGATGGCATGGTTCCATGAATTCAAGTGGTTGAGTTAGGGGTGTCTTCTTTGTCATAAGTCCTTGGAGAACTTCTGGAGTGAGAAACTTACATATTCTAGGTTGAGATGGTGAGGTAGGAGTGGATGAAGGATTTTGGATTGGTAGAGGATTGGGATTAGATGGGGAAATGGGATTGGATGTAGGACTGGGAGTAGATGGAGGATTAGGATTGGATGGAGGGTTAAGGTAGAGATATTGGAATGATGAAATAGGAGAAGATGATATGGATGATGGATTAGGACAAAAGGATGTGGGTGGTATATTGTAGAAAGGGTATGGGGATGGTGGATTAAGATAGGAAGACGTAGATGATGGTTTAGGATAGAGAGGTGCAGATGTTGGATTAGGGTGAGTTGATGGGGGTGTATGATTAAGATAAAAAGGTGTGGATGTAGGATTAGGATATGTTGATTGGTATGGAGGATTAGGATAGTGTGACATGGATGAGGGATTATAATAAGAGTATTGGAATGGTGGATTAGGATAGGAAGATGTGGATATTGGATTAGAGGATGATGTAGATGAAGGACATGACGAATATGTGGACGGGGAAGATATTGGATATCCCTTGTCAAGGTAGCATAAGGAGCATTATTAGGCATGGATGAAGACATGATAAGATAGCTTAGAGGAGTAATTGGATTTTGGAAAGCAGGTGGAGAAAGCTTACTAGCGATGATAGCGTCAAATGGATCTTTGTCGTATACTTCTTGATCGACAAGACTTTCTATAGTGTTCTATCGGTAACACACAATATTTCACTTTATCTATTGGTATGACTAGATACAGATCTGCGGACCATGAAGATGACTTGAGTTGCCATCAATTACAACACTGGAATCCATATGCCAACAACATCATACTCTAGAGTGGTACCAACATCTGTTGGTCCTCCTCTCCATGCCCATTACTATGCCTATAGCCCATCTATTTGCTGCTCTACCATAGCTACTAAAATCATGGGACCCCATGGTGTCACCTCCCTGGATGACCGTGCGAACACTGTTAATCTCCTGGCTCCCCCTGCTGCTCTCTGAATTGTTGCAATACCTAATCTGATAGATACATCTCAATAATGTGTACTGACTAAATTGTCTTCCCAATCAGATATCTCTCCTATCGACACCATGGTAAATGCTAACCCTCATTTGGCCACTAATGACAATCCATATATGGCCTCCATATAAAATTGACCAAGGTATCCAGCCCATGTATCTAGTAACCAATATCCCCAACATGAGTCTGAGTAACTGCTCTTGAGTACATATATGCATACGGAACAGTGATCTCCAAATGCTTATCAACTAGTGGACGAAACAATGCAATGTGCTCCCAAGCCCATACCATCAATAGAGTAACTCCATAGCTCATGGAATATCCTCACCAATATACTATGTCATGCAACTAAAAATATACCATCACCAATAAATAGGGTCCCCATGCATACAATGTCTCACTGGCCATCATACCAACAAGCATCTCCCCCCATCCGACAGGAAATCCGTGTCCTCAAAAATCTAGGATCACTATCTTGGCTATTGCAGTGCATAGTACGTAGTCAAATCACTCATACCGCGCAACCAGTGTCTCCCATCAGATATCATATTGATCGATACCCAGATGTGCTATATCATCATACACGTAATAGGTAGTCAGAGCCTGATATGCTTGGCCAAGATCTATCTAACTCGCTCTCCTCAAATAGGTAGTCGAAGGATTCTAAAGTCATCCTCCAAGGTGATGGTAGCCTCTCTTGTAGGAAGATGAAATGAACATGTCTTTGAATGCCACTACTTAGCAAGTGCAGTCATCATCCCCTTGTTTTCCCTAATGATGGGGCATGAATGTTGCATGATACACACCAAGATGCCACAACTTACACCTCTCACTGCTAGTCAACTAATCTCGCAAACGATGTCTCTGGTAGTCTAGACTCCCATGTATAGATCGGATCTAGATGAACCTATAGCCAACATGAAAAACATTGTGTCAGTTTATCATGCCTATCTCAACTGATTTTTTGCACATGTCATAAAAGCAACTATATCCTATGCTAGGGGAAATTTTAAAACTAGTCAGTTGCGTTGCTTAATCTCCAATTGCATTGCTCAAACATCAATTGTGTCACATAATCTTCAATTGCATTGCACTAAATCAATTGTGTCAAACCCCCAATTTAGTTGCGACCTAGTTCTACATTTTCTTCATTCTTTAGCAGTTGTGGCTAAGCCCTAAGCGGTTGTGCACAACCATAGTCAGCTGTGTCACATACGCATAGATGTGTCAAACCTTGATAGTTGCGTCACAATAAATTCAAAACCTTAACCTAGCCTAGCGTGTTTAAATCAATTGCGTCATTTCGTAGTTAGATACGTTGAATATGATAGCACTTGTGGCTATCGCCAAGCGATGCAACTGACTGTCAAATTTTTATCCTACAAAGAAAAGCGTGAAATTAAAAATTGACAAAGTGGGTTTGTAGAGCCTTACCAGATCTCCTGTGCCCTCCAACCGTCTGAATGTGCAAACTCTATAAGCCCTGTGCTCGCTGCGAGGAACTCGCTCCATCTCTACTCAGAGCTCCAAGTTTTCAAGGTCTAAATGTGTAAAATGAGCCTAGATTTGCCAATTTCCTATTTATACCCCCCTCAAAATTCTAGGGTTTTATTAGGGTTTGTGTTGGCTGCACTCTGCTTAGGTCTTCAAACTGCCTTATGTCTACTTCGATGGTCCTAAAAGTCATTTCTTTCATCACCATAGCATTTCTACCTACTAATTTGACTTTTTGAAACAATTTGCAAATTTTTTGGAAAATTTTGAAAATTTTGTAAAATTCTTCAAAGGGGCGTAAGCCTATCTTGATGTCACTGGGGCATGTTTTGACTAATTTTCTTTGACACAATGCGATAAACTACATTGTATCAAAGAGGGGCAAAATGTAGACACTAAAAATTGTCCTAGGCCTGCGACTCTTATTTTCTTCATCATTTCCCCTTTCATTCTTTCATTCTTCATAATTAAATAATTTTAATTATTTAATTAATTCATTTCTATCTCTATCCCTCCTTGATTAATTAAATAAATTTTATTTATTTAATTATGTGACTAATTAAGTCCTTTTCTTTCTAAAATTATATAAATTCCTATTTATTTAATTTCTATGTCACTTTCCACTATAATTAAATAATTATTTTAATTATTTAATTATTCATTAGCCTCTTCTTTCCTAAATTAAATAAATTTTATTTATTTAATTTGGTCCACTCTCTTGAATTTTGAATTAAATCATTATTTAATTCAAAATGATTCCCTTTCTCACATTCCTCTATAATTAAATAATTATTTTTAATTATTTAATTATTCATTGGCCACCTAGATTAAATAATTTTATTATTATTTAATTTCTCCTATCACCTCTTTATTCATGCCAATCTTATCTTCCACATCAAATCTTATCTCTTGACATCTCATTTAATCTTAGCCCTTGATTGAATTATCTCACAATTCAATCTCAACCCTTCATCCTTATCATTTGCCCTAATTTTGCCCCAACCCTAGTCCATACTTCATCTCTTAATCTTCACAATTGATTATTTTCCTTTCATCCTAGCCCTTCATTCAAAATTGACTTCTCTATAAAAGACCTTTGTCATTGTCATTTCACCATCTTGGAACCTTTAGCTAACCAAAATCCTTTTGCTATCTTGCTATCATTTTTGCATCCATAGTCCTTTAGAATCTTCAATATTTTTCTTTGTCATTATCATAGGCCATATTGCATACTCAAAATATGAGGGCAACCATATTATTAAAGAAAAATGGAGAAGTGCAATGGAGGTGAATCAATGAAGGCATGAAGATTTGGTAATATTGTTTCATATTTTATGTCTTTATGCTTATTTGTGCTTCATTGTTGGTTAGGGTCTTATTTCATTATTATCTACCTAACCTTAATATTTTAGCCTTGATTACAATGATACTATAGATACACTCTTGGGTGATGATTGGGGATCGATAGATTTCACACCTCATTTCATTTGGGAGTCTAAAATCTCACCATCAAAGCCTAAAGAGTTGAATATTGTAGCATCTAGTACAAATAATGATCACAATAATACCTCAACTTCAAATGCATGCCTTGGTGATGATTGGAGTTCATTATGTTTTACACCCTCCTTTGTGAGAGAGTGCAAAATATCACCATCCAAACCTAAGGAGTCTTGCATTTCCTTCACTCAATCTTGTTCTTCATCAACGAATCCAAAAACATCATACCATGATGGTGGGGGCTCTTTAGCTTTCGTCCATCATGTGTTGGTGATGCTTAACTTTAAAAAAACTATTTTTTTTCATTCTTATTGTAGACACCTAAAATTGACCACTTATGTTTGGTCAATTTTGTCCCATCATTCCACTTAATCTCCTTCTATATGTGTTAATTAAATAACATTTCAGTTATTTAATTAATATTGTCAATTTAATCTTTAAATCTACTAAGGTCCTAGGGTAATTAATTTATTAATTATTTATCTTACCTTTCACCCCTTTCTTCTTTAAATTAAATAAATATCTTTGTTTATTTAACTTAATCACTTTTATCTCCTCACAAGAATTAAATGAATTATTTAATTCTTCAATTTCCTCTCTCTCCTTGTCACATCCTCCATCATTTCTCATCATCCTCCAATCCTAATCCTAATCCCCATCCTAAGCATGTGCACAAACTTAATCAAGGATTAAGAGGTGTCACATCCTCCAAATTTTCCCATTTACACCTTAATCATTCCCCATTAAGCTTGACTCTCACCTAATCCATACCTTAATCACATGCACATTCCTAACTACCTAATTAAGAAAGGGATAATCCACCTTTCATTTGTTTCCATCCACCTTTTCCTCTCAACCTTAAAGGATTTCCCTTTTTGGAGAAGCAACCCCACGTGGGTCCTTTCTTCAAAGTACACCCAAGGAATTTTAAATTCCTTTATTCCTTTCCATCCCATACTTTGGGAATGTTGGACAAGGAATTCCTTTATGAGGAATATCTTTGCATCCCCCAAAGTACTTTCCAAGTACCAATCTCCCTCTCAAGCCTTCACATGGTGACACTTGTCACCATATTAGGCCTTGAGAGATCATCCATCTCCCCATCTTCTCTCATGATGCCACTTGGCATCATCTCATGAGTTGAGATGTCTCAACCTCTTCTAGCTATTGATCTTCCTTGATCTAATTCTATCCCTCCATTCATCCCACGTCTCATAAAAAATGCAAAACACTTAGCTATTTTTGAGAATCTATCATATTTGAGTAAATTGTTAATGTTAAATGTTGTCAAAATTCTTTTGAGCACACATTGAATTCAATTGCAATGTGGAAATCTACACATTGAGAGCTTTGACATACTGTGTCTTCATCAAAATCCTCATAGGTTTGAGATTTTTATGCCCTTATCTTGATTGTTGCTTGATTCTATGTTTTTGTTGGGCTTCATAATACATTTACTTTCGGTTTTAAAAGCACATTTTCATTGCATGAAACTCTTCGTGGGACCCATGTCATGGGTCTAATAACAAAATTTTCTATTTTTTCATGAAGTTTTTGTTCATAGGTTCTTACACAAAGGTAGATACACTCTAGATAGGTGGATTTGTTATGTAAACGGGTGGCTCCACTCTTACAAGGATGACTCTACTTTGGCTCTTCAGCCTTCAGACACCCCTCTTGTAGAATAAGTGATCTTTCACACACAAAGGAATATTTACTCTACATAGGAGGATACACCTACACAAAGGTGACTCTACATGATCTGATCTATTCTATAAGTGTGGATATGTTTTTACATAGGCATCTCTACATAGGTAGATTTGCACCTACAAAGGAAAATACATAGGATAGGTGACTCCACCTATATAGAGGCAACTCCACCTATATAGAGATGAATTTTCCTACATAGAGGAGACTCCACCAATGAATGACTCCATCTCCAGATAGGAAAATCCATCCCAAAGGGGGAAACTGCACTTTGTAATTGGGAAAATCTAAGTGTAAACTGAATACATTGATTTTGTTTCTTTTCTAGTTTTCATGCATTTGGTATTGACCAACTAACTTGTCCCTGTACCTTTGTGATCATACTAATTCTTGTCTACAACATCACATTGTCTAAGATTGGAATATTATTTCTTACAAGATGTATGCCGAAGACTTTTTGGTTTTATCACTAATCTAGGCACATTTAGATTTCTTAAAGGGTCAATTAAATTATTTTGCTATTTTTGGGGTCCCTTTTTTACAAATGCTCTCCCCTTTCACTGTTTGGTGAGCTTGGGGATACAAAATCATAAGGTGATCTAAGTCTTTTCATGTTAGATAAGAGTGGTAGTTTTGCATGTAAGCTCTCTCCTTGTGCTACATGCAAACCTGGAGATCAAAACCACCTACCATTTCCTTCCCTTTAGGATTCCTACTTGGGGATTTCATCACCCCAAGGGATTACCTCATCCATGTGAATTGGAAGGGTATATAAAGGGGAAGAATGCAAGTTGCACCCCAATCTAGTTGTGTTGTGTTTAGCAAAGCTTCAATACTTGGGTGATACCAAGCTAGGAGTGTAGGGTTGGTCCGAAAAACTTGACTAACATTCTCAACCCATACTTGTGATGGAATAGAATTCACATACATGCCTCAAACACACTCCTGGTATTTAGAGGATGCACTATAGAGCTTGTCTTAGTCTATCTTAAGACCTTTCGACTGTTTCCTATCATAGTGTAGGGTATAGTATCATGCTCAAAGCTACTCACCATGTATCTCCCTAATTAAAGGTAAGAGATATTTGGGAAAGGTCTTAGGGCCTCAAAATAAAGAGAGAAGGTGATCCCTTGTGCCATTGGATCTCTATCTACCAACTTTTGATTGAGAGGCGCCCCACACTAATCTTGAGATATTAGCCTCCAAGTTGGTGGGCCTATGGTAGGTTAACACTCCCACTTGATTAATCTAGGTGTGTGCAATATAGTGTGTCTTATTTTGATTACCAATGAGTGTATTTAGTCCATCTTGTTTATGCTTGCTTATTTTTTATTCATCCTTTGTTGTCTAGTCATTACTCTAGATAGAAGATCCTACTATGTACTTGGGTGGATACATTTCTACATGGAAAAATCTACTCTATTCATAGGTGATTGTATTCTACTATTTTAGTTGGTCATACTTGGGTGATTCTTCCCTATTCATAGGAAGTTTTATTCTACTTAGACAAATTCGTTTATCAGTATTGTCATTTTTGTTAGGAAGATTCACTCTATCAATGGGCAATCCTATTTTCCATAGGCAGATCCATTGTTATACAGACAATTCCACTAATGGGAAACCCTATTCTAGATCTAGGTGGTTGTGCTTTGTTGACATGTGATTTTATTTGGTCAAAGTTGTCAACCCACATTCTTAGGTGGTTATGGATAGGTGGACATGCTCTTGGGAAGATATATCCTATTCTTGGGCAATTCCATAAATAGGCGATCCTATTGAGGTGGCTTCACTCTATTGATAGACCTAATTTTGTGCTCGGGTGGATCTATGCTATTCTTAGGTAGATACATTCTCCATACAAAAGATAGAGAGAAAATCCTCTTAGCTAGAGATATCCCTACTTTATCCAAGCCTAATCTTGCAATTGAAACATTTTTTGCATCCTTTGATTGCTCATATCAATCAATTTCATCACATCACCCCTATCGAAAAACATTGCATCATCACATTACTTACACAAGGAAATTTCTAAATGCATAACATCAATATAACCATCATCTTCCATAAAAATATAGCCTCCTATTTAACTTGTTTGAGAACTTTAAAATCATAATCCAATTTATTGTGCTTTCTTAGGGACATAGCCTATCCCGAGTTAGTAATCCTACTTGGCCAAATCAACTAACGTCGAGTAAGAGGTTAGTTCATGTTGAAATCATTTGTGCTTGAGAATATAGTATATCTCAAGTACCAATTAACCAAATTATAATTGACTTGAGTTCTCAAATCCAATTGGAGTGTTAATCAATATCCAATAAATCATTCAAATCATCATCATCATACTCTAATCTAATCATCACCATATATTTCATGCCTATCACTACATGATCATAGCTTAAGAAGCTCATGGAACAACAACAATAGTATCACCAATTGCCTTATTTTGTTCACGTGCCTAGTAGTGAAAATCCATAACCAACCACCATGCAAGGGGACCTTCAAATCCACATTATCCCAAAAACCTTGTGTCTATTGAAGAGGAAATGGTTTCATAACCAAAAATCACTCCTAGCCTTGAGGAGCATTATAGTAATGCCACAAATTTTCACATGACTAATCACCTTATCAACGAATGTTCCAAATCCATCCTTACTAAACTAACCATGTAGGGTATTAGGCATCAGGCTTTGACATGACACAATATCTAGGTACAATTCAACCATCAACCCCTCAAGCTCCTTTGAAAAACTCTTGAAAAATATAAGAGTTTGGGAATGATGTAGTGATCATGTTTTTTTTCTCCCCTTTGGATTCCTATAATAGGATTCGAATTGGGCCTTAGACATGCTCATGGACTTGATCTTGCATCATCTGCATAGCTCTAGGGTTCTAATCCTCACAAAATCCAAAACCTCACATTGCAAGTATCAATCTATCCCCAACCTCTAGGGAATATGATGAATCCCATAACTAATCCTCCCACATAGACACCATATCATGTTCCTCTTATATTGGTTCAACTAGTCTACCAGACAACTTACATTACTACCCCATCTTCATCTCATGTTCCAACTCCTACAAATCATCCCCCACAATCCTATCCTAACCATCCACCACAAAAATATTCTAATCCTCCACCACAATCTTATCCCAATCCCCCACCTACATATTTCTCTCCACAATACCATTAGTACCCTACATTGGTACCTCCTGTCGATCCTCCTACCCAACTAGATCCACATCATTATTTGTTGGAATGTGTGCCTCAATCCATACTGACATGGAACTCCTGAAGGGAAAATTCGCTGTGACATTAATCATGTATGGATGACTAGCTGTTATAAATTCTCTTGAAATTTTCATGTCACCGAGATAGAGTTGATGTCTTGCCGACAAATCTATCACTGTGACCTTTTTTGTTCGGTGTGACCTTTTGTTGTGTGGAGACCTTTGGCCAAAAAAATGCTCTTATCAGGCGTCAGGGAAATGCAAGGGTCTCGGGGAGAAGTCCCAACGATTGGAGAATGTCTCACTGATAGCATATGGCTATTGAGGTAACACAAGGGTCTCGGGGAGAAGTCCCAGTGACAATGGAAGGTCTCACTGATAGGGATAAACTTGGGGTCTTCGTGGTGACTCAAAGACTTTGGTATGAAGTCTTGGTGACCAATGGAGAGCCTCGCTGATAGTTGTATGGCTCCGGAGTAACATAAGAGATCTCGGTGAAACCTCTTGGTAAAGGTTAAATGTCTTGCCAACTCAGTAAGACATGGGTGCTCGATGTGAGGTCTCGGCAAAAGACAAAAGTCTTGCCGACTATTGATTGGGGCACTCGATATGAAGTCCTGATGAAAGCGATGAGTCTCGCCAACTGGTGGATGCTTTCGAACAACATGAAGACTCGGTAGGAGGTCTTGGTGAGAGCTAAATGTCTTGCTGCCTCGGTAAGACATGTTTGCTCGGAGTGAAGTCTTGGCAAAAGATGAATGTCTTGCCGACTGTTAGGTGCTTCGGTGAAACTTGAGGAGACTCGGCGATACCTCTTGGCAAATGAAAAGTCTTGCCGATGGAAAAGTTGAAATCGATGTAACTTGTGAAGCTCGGTAAAACGTCTTGCTGATGGAAAAACTCTTGCTGATAGGAATGCAGTGGATGCCGATGGATTCGGTATAACTCATGGTGTTCACTATATCGTCTTGCCATTTGTTGGAACCTATGATGATATCGATAGTGAAGACTTTGTGGCATCAGGGAGACACTGTTTGTGTCTCACCGATATGCCAACAAAGTTTGAATGCCTTTGACCAAATTTATCATCCTATGTGGAGCCTCGTGGACCAATTAGAGGAAGCGAATTTCAAATGGATTGCAGTTAGTTTTTTGCAACAGTTATGATGCTGGAGCTGAATTGCATGCAGGGAAAAAACAACGCTCAAGAGGAAACTTTCTATGATGGGGCAATGGCGGATAAGGATGAACAAAAAACAAAATTAGAATGTGATAAGATTTAAAAAAAATCATTTTTCTGAGTTTGAAATGATCGAATTATTGAGAGCTTTTCTATAACTGGATGAACAGTGAATGAAGCTATAGTGAACTAATACCAGAGAGTTGTATGTAATTTGTTGTTATTGTAATACAAAGAGATTCAACTTGGTGTGGTGGGTTTTTTCCTGAAAGGGTTTCCCACATAAATCTATTGTTCATTGTCTTTGAGTATCTTCTCTGTTTCTATAAATCTTTCATGTGTGTCTTATTTAGATTGTAATTTCAAAATTAAAAGTACTGTATGCATTCTTGCCTGTGGTTTTGATGTTAGGAAAGTTGCTTCTGCACCTCTGATTTTCCTTACAAGTGGTATCAGAGCCTGGCCAGTTGTGTTATCCTTGTGAGAGGGTTGGGTTTTTTGTGTCAATTCTTTTTCAGTGGGAGTTTGGTAGAGGTCTGATAGTTTAATTACAAATTAAGATGGTGAGCACATCTGGAAAGATGGAAATAGAGAAATTCAATGGTAGCAATTTTGAGTTGTGGAAACTCAAAATGGAAGATCTGTTAGTGGATTGTGATCTATGGCTTGCTGTGTCTGGAACGATGCCTCAAGGAATGAAGCAAGAAGATTGGGATCTTGCAAATAGAAAGTCTAAGGGGCTGATAAGGCTTTGTTTGGCAGACTCTATTCTTTTGAACATGCATGAAGAAAAGACTGCTTCTTCCTTGTGGAAAAGACTGGCATCTATTTATCAAGGCAAGTCCTTGGTGAACAAAATGTTCTTGAGGAAGAAGTTGTACTCTTTGAGAATGTAGGAGGGAGGATCTGTTGTTGATCATTGAATGCATTCAATATGCTGATTGCTCAGTTAACATCTGTTGGTGTGAAGATTGAAGATGAAGATCGTTGCATGTTACTGCTATGTTCTTTGCCAAATTCTTGGGATGATCTGGTGATGGCTATTGGGAGTACAACATCCACTTTCAAGATGGAAGATGTTGCTTCTTTGTTGTCAGAAGAGAAGAGAAGAAAATCTTCTGAGATGGAAAAGGAGGCTCTGGCTGTTAGAGGCAGATTGAAGGAGAAAGGCAAGAAGAAGGACAAGAAATCTAGATCAAAATCAGAAGGGAGATCAAAGTCTCCTGGAAAGAAGTCCAAGGTGAAATGCTGGAATTGTGGCCAACCTGGTCATGTCCGAAGGGATTGCAAAGAGGAGAAAAAGAAGAAGAAGAAGACCTCTTCTGAAAATGATTCTTCTTAGAGTGATGCAAATGCCTTCATTGCAGCCTTGGCTACACGGGCATCAGATGATGTATGGCTGACTGATTTTGGAGCATCTTTCCACATGACATCTCATAGAGACTGGTTCACAAAGTATGAAAACTATGATAGTGGAAAGGTGTATTTGGCAAGTGATTCATCTTTGGAAATTGTTGGCCATTGAAGAGTCATAATTCAATTCCCTGATGGAAGAGTGAAGGGAATCAATGATGTGATACATATACTAGGTCTGGTTTGAAATCTACTTTTTGTAAGTAAGCTAAATGATATTGGAGTGCATGTCACGTTCTCTGGAAATGGATGCAAGATGACTAGAGGCTCTATGGTGCTGGCTAGGGGTGCTCAAATTGGTACCTTGTACAAGCTGGATGCACAAGCTATTCAATGCAATAGTGTCTTTACAAAGTCACTAAAAGCTACTGATGGGGAAAAGAATGAAAAAGTTCCTGATGGTGTAAACTCCATGGAGGTTAAACTTCCAGCAAAAAAGACAATGCTCTGGCATCATAGGCTAGGCGACATTGGTGAGAAAGGTTTAAAAATGTTGAAAAATAAAAACCTGGTAGAAGGGCTTGAAGATTGTAACCTTGAGTTCAAATTTTGTGAACATTGCATATATGGTAAACAACACCGTGTTTCATTTTATTCCAGTCCTCACAAATCTTCTAGTTTGCTTGATTATATACATTCTGATGTGTTTGGTCTAGTGAATGTTTCTTCTTTATCTAAATCAAGATACTATGTGTCGTTTATTGATGATTATTTAAGAAGAGCATTTGTATATTTTCTGAGAAGTATATCAAAAGTGTTCAGTCGATTTAAAGAATTTAAAAACCTTGTTGAAAATCAAACTGGTAGGAAAATAAAATGTTTAAGGACTAACAATGGTGGTGAGTTTTGTTTAGATGAATTCAAAAGGTACTGTATAGATCATGGGATTAAAAGACATAAGACTACACCTTACACTCCACAACAAAATGGAGTTGCTGAAAGGTTCAACAAGATAGTAATGGAAAGAGCACGAAGTATGCTGAGCAGTGCAGGTTTGGAGGAGAAGTTCTGGGCTGAAGTAGTCTCTACAACATGTTACTTGGTAAATCGCTCTCCTAACTCTGCTCTTGTTGAGAAGATGCCTTTGGAAGCATGGTATGGAAAGAAGCCCTCTCTGAGAGATATTTGTGTCTTTGGCTGTGAGGCATATGCATATGTGTGATTTGAAAAAAGATCTAAGTTGGAAAACAAAGCTATAAAGTGTATTTTTATTGGCTATAGCGCTGGCATAAAAGGATACAAGCTTTGGAATCCTGAGATTGAGAAGGTTTTGTACATCAGAAGTGTTTATCTTTTGTGAGTTGAAGCCTTCTACATTGGATCCACAGTCAGAGAAGAAATCAGAAAATGAAAAGGATGTAGCAGAAATTCCTCCAACACCAGATAAAGAGGAATTGAAAAATCAAAATGTACCTTATACTGAGGAAAGCTCAAGTAGCTCTGAAAGTTCTGAAGAAGATGAAGAACCACCTTAGCCTCAACATGTGAGGAGGTCAACTCGTGAAAGAAAGCAACCTGATAGGTATGGGTTTTCTTTGATAGATTCTACTTGTGCCTATGCTTTAATTTCTAGCACTGATGAACCTAGGACTGTGAAAGAGGCATTTAGAATGTCTGATTCAAACTCTTGGTTGGAAGCCATGAATGAAGAAATGGCATCATTAGAAAATAATGATACTTGGAGTTTGGTGCCATTGCCTAAAGGCAGAAAATCTGTGGGCTGCAAATGGGTATTTAAAAAGAAAATTGGTCTGGAAGGCAGTGTAGAAAAATATAAAGCGAGACTGGATGCAAAAGGTTATTCCCAAGTAGAGGGAATTGATTATGGAGAAATCTTTTCTCTTGTAGCTAAGCTGACATCTATTAGATTTATTTTGTCACTTGCATCAACATATGACTTAGAGATTGAATAGATGGATGTGAAGACAATGTTTCTTCATGGTGATCTTGAAGAAGAAATTTAGATGTCCCAGCCGGAGCACTTTGTGGAAAAAGGTAAAGAAAGACTGGTTTGCAAGTTGAAGAAATCTCTGTATGGGTTAAGACAGTCTCCTAGAATGTGGTACCAAAAGTTTGACACTTTTGTTTTGTCATTAGGATTTGTAAGATCAAAATCTGATCACTGTGTGTATTACAAAGCCAAAAGTGATCAAGTTCTTATTATTGCTCTTTGTGTTGATGATATGTTGTTCATAGGCAATAGTAAGCTAATGATTTCTGATCTTAAGTCTCAGTTGTCTGCAAAGTTTGAAATGAAAGATCTTGGTGCAGCAAGGTATATTATGGGAATGGAAATAACAAGGGATAGGAAAAATAGAAAACTTTGGCTTAGTCAGAGTAAGTACATCATGACTGTTCTAGAGAGATTTTGTATGACTGATTGCAAGCAGCTAGTTGTTCCAGTTTCATAGGGAATGAAGCTATATGTTGAAGACTGTCCAAAATCTCCTACTAAGATGGAGGACATGACTAGTGTGCCATATGCTAGTGTGGTTGGCAGCCTTATGTATGCAATGGTTTGTACAAGGCCAGAAATTTCCTAAGCAGTGGGAGTTCTTAGTCAGTTTATGGCTAATCTTGGAAGGACACATTGGGATGCTGTGAAGAGAATGTTTAGATATCTGAAGGGCACTTCAGACTATGCTTTGTGTTACCATGGGAACTTGGTTGAATCACAGAGGACTCCCAGTATTCAAGGTTATGTGGACTTTGATTGGGCAGGGGACATTAACAGCATAAGATCCACCAGTGGATATGTTTTCATGATGAATGGTGGTGCAGTGAGTTGGATGAGCAAGCAGTAGGTTGTAGTCACTTTGTCCACTACAGAGGCAAAGTACATGATAGCTACACATGCCTGTAAAGAAGCAATCTAGTTAAAATGTTTGTGTTCTAACATTGGTTTTGATGTAGGAAAAATTACAATTTACTATGACAGTCAGAGTGCTATATGTTTGGCAAAAAACCCTACTTTCCATGCCAGGATGAAACATATAGATGTACAGTATCATTTTGTATGAGATATGGTGGAGGATGGGAGGGTCTCTTTGGAGAAAGTGGATACTCTGGAGAATGTTGCAGATGCATTGACGAAGCCTGTGAGCACAGAAAAATACAAGTGGTGTGCCAGTTCGATGGGCCTCTTGGCCCATGAATTTCAGTAGTTTTATTATGCTATGGAGTTTTCAGTAAGGTCTTCGTCAAGTGGGAGATTGTTGGAATGTTTTCCTCAATCCATACTGACATGGAACTCCTGAAGGGAAAAGTTGTTGTGACATTAATCATGTCTAGCCGACTAGCTGTTCTGAATTCTCTTGAAATGTTCATGTCGCCGAGACAAATTTGATGTCTTTCCGACAAATCTATCGTTGTGACCATTTGTGTTCGGTGTGACCTTTTGTTGAGTGGAGACCTCTAGCCGATAGAATGCTCTTATTGGGCGTCGGGGAAACACAAGAGGGGAAAATCCCTCATATGTAATTTTTTTATATTTTATAATAGTTTCTCATCTCCACAAAATAAATAGTTGTAACCAAAATAAAATGTGAATAATTATTAATAGCACAAAGACTATTAATATTTTTGATAAAATTTATACAACACAATGAAATTGATACTTGTGGATAAGAAAATAGAAGATATATTCAAATATTAACAACACATAGAATTTTAATACTCTTTCAAATCTACCAATAAATAATTTTAGATATTGACAACATAGAGGCCATCAATATCTCTCCATAACTTACTCTCATTTTCAATAGCACAAAGACTACTAAATGAATAAATTCACGAGGAAGGATTTTTTTTCTATTTCTTATCAACAAAACTATCAATTTCACCAATTCTCAACTATGAATAGAAATCTTAAAATTTCTTAAAATTTTTTGTTACAATTTTCCCACAGAGGAGAGAAAAATATCCCCCTTTTACAATAAAAATAATCCCCTTTTAAAGAACTTACCCACACTCAAATAGTTGGGTAACTACCCCTAACTTCCTTTTACCCAACATTCTTTTTCAATAATTTTCTCCAAACATGAATTTGCTCACTTATATTTCTTCTCACTTTCATGGACATTTTCACATAATTGTGTGAAATAGTTTTTCAAATTAAAATAATAATTAATTCTTGAAAGAATTAATTTACTTGATAGGGAAAAACCATGTAACTTAATTTCAACAAGCTTAAATTGACACAACTTGATATTTAATTATTTTGCGCGATATAATAATATTTAATTCTTAAAAGAAATAAATATAAGTGCTAATGCAAAATAATTTATAAACCTCCTACACAATATCATCAAAAATTTATGTAGATCACCTTTTTCAATTGCTCTGATTTACCAATCACAATTAACCTTGAATTGCTGATATGATGCAGCTAAAAGAATTACCTAAGATTTTTTAAAATCATAAGGCAACATTTGCTCTAACTGGGGACTACATTATCTAGAGAATGTAGAGAACTCCAACATCTCTGGGATAGATCACTGCCCAATCCATTGGGTTGCAGAGTCATTACCTCATTACCTCTATCACAACCTCCTATATTTTTGAGTCTACTGAGTGTCTTATGAAGTAGCATTATTGGTAAGTGATGCATCATTGAAAAATGAGTGGTTCCTAATATATATTAATTCTTCATGTTTAGTTGTCAGTTCAATGGATTCATCCAACCCACTATATTCTAATTTAGTTAAATATCCTTTGATCAGGCAATCACATAATTTCATTTCATGAGATGATACTCTAAGATCCTTTATCAGTAGTTGATGTGCCTTGTTTGAAATTTCAACACCATGAACACATCTACCATGGTATTGGCCATTATAAAATTTGATAAAATCCCATTTCCTTTATGTTTTTATGGATGCCCACACCCTATTCCAAAGATCCCATTTAGTTTTATCCTCATAACTATGATTGATAACATGAATAACTTCTTCTAAACATTTAGGAAGATCTTTTCTCAAAAATGTTTGGTGGCACAAGAAAAGTGCTACTTGGGTTATATCTGCAACACTGCTAATAGGTATATAGTGTTGAATGTTATGGGAAACTATCATAATTGGCAAGTCAAAGGTCACTTTAATCCTTTCTAATATCTTTGACCATTTTGATAGACCAAGGTTATGAAAGACTTGGCTAATGTTCTTTTAGCTTTATGAAAGATTGATTTGAAAACGAGTTGTAATCCCAAATTTTAGTCATAGATTTGGGAAAATGTTTCTCCAATTCTATTACATTTGGTCTCATAAATAGAAATAAGACTCTTTTCCCCAATTACCTAGAATCTGAATATAGTATGAATGCCAATGAACTTGAAAACATGAACTCTAATACATAATTCTTTCCTTGTTCATTTCTATCTAGATTATAATTTTCATGTAAACTTATTCTTCAACTGATGTTTTTATACCAATTTAGTCATCAAGCTCCATATCAACTTCCAGGTCCACAACATCAACACTCTCAACAATCCTTTCAAAGAATTACTAACTTCCATTTTCAAAAGAAACTCTTCAGTTTCCTGAAGACTTATAGAAACACCTAAAGTAATCTCCATGACATTGGAATCATATAACTACGTCATATCATCTTCCTCTAAATAATTTATTGTACCATTGCTAATATGTATTGGAGGATCAGGGGGAACCTTATGAGTCTAGGGTTTAGGAGAATGTCTAGTTTCTTAACTTTGAGAAGATACCACATGTCCAACACAAACATTGCAACAATCATTTTGTTTCATTGTGCAATTATCAACCTAAAGACTACTCTTTCTAGTACATTTATTTTTCCATGGATTATTCATAATAGTACGTAAGCTGAATTCTTCCAAGGATACGCTTTTTCTTGACTGTAGACTAGTTAGTGATTTATTCATCTTGGAAGAAAACATAGTCTCTTGTTTTATCCTTTAACGTAGTTAGTAGAAGATAGAAATAGCATTCTGATGAGGGTGCAACCCGAGACATGGAAATTTATGCACAAACCAAAGAATAATTTTATTATTCAAAAAATTAACTTCTTACATGCAGAGAATCACAAATCCTCAAGCTCTGCAATACATGTAAGCTATAAAAAATTACAATCACTACAAAATTCCCCTTTTTCAACATGCAAACTCTTCCCCCAAAAGGTAAATCAAAAGTGGTTTTGTATCAGCATTTTGATAGGTGTAAAGGAGACTCTGTTATAGGTATGGTTTAAAACTAGTGGGGTTCTATCCAAGGGGGTTTTATTTAAGGTAGTTTGATCAAACCCTCTTCAATTGGAATGCTTTAAATGGAAATTTTTAAGGCTTAAATAATTATATTTTCTAAAAATATGTGATTTCAGCAAAAATCAGAATCTCCTAGAAATTGTAAACCAACTTTGTGGGATCACCGCACCTTCAAATTCTAATACCTGCTAAAAATAATAGTTGACCAAAAAAACAAAAAAAAACAAAACTAAAAGTGGGGAATCACATTATGATGAAAAGGGTATCCAGAACTACAAAGACATCTACAAAAATATAACCAAAGGAAACATAAATGAAAAACATCTTTTTGGGTGATGCAGGATTGCCCTTACACCACTGGATGCTCTTGCATCACATTCTAGGTGAATATAATGTTTACTTGAAATTATCCTCTTCTCCATTAGTTAAGGGAATCTATGAACCATGCACAATCACACATTAATCTACAGGGAATAGTGACGTACAAGCACCCATATTTTCTTTCAAGATTTTCCTACTACAGTGATGCTTCTTTTATAAATGTTCAACTTTGGTCTCTTGCTTTATTAAACTTGTGATATAGATAACAATCCTAAAAGCACATAAAAACTACAAGAAGTGAAATTCCCATGGTTATAATAAAACTTATAGGCATTTCTTGCACAAACTCTATCCAGAACAATAGGTGAAGGAACAATAAATGATGTAGTCAGTTGTTGACTATGTAGACTCAAATGTTAAAATATCTTACATATATTATGCATTAAATGGAAAAAAATACTTTCACCAAGGCAAGACATATGGATGCAATTCCAACTTGGTTATTGGCAGTAGTTTGTAGGTCTAGAAGAGTAATAGGAATATGAACCACTTGTTAGCTTTATAAGTAGATTTTTTTTCAAACTCATCCATTTCAAAAAAAATTCAACTATTTTATCTATCCATATTTAAATCAAACCCCTTAACTAGGTCTTCAACAAAATATCACTTCACACCACGGGAAGTCATCATCTCATTGTCCTTTGTTGAATAAGTCAATTTCAACAATTGAACTATTTTTGATACTTTTAAATTGATTTAACCCATGCTACTCAAATCTATATCCTTTTATTAGGGGTCCTATATGTCAAGTGCATCACTTAATGAAGCTATTCCATTCCTTCATAATCATCATCTATATTTGTGACCACAATATGTCTCTAGCCATAAAAGTCAATCACAACAACTTCTTCTTTCCATTTCATAGACATCCCATGGTGTTTTATTTCATCAACTCCAGAGCTGCTTCACTTTTTCTTACTACAATAGATTTACAAATTCTCCAGATTTATTTCCCAAATGCATTCCATGGTCTTCATCAGTTTAATCATTAATGAGAACCCAATTTCATCGACAAGTCTTATAGCCTCTTTTGTCGATTTTATCAACCCATCACTTCCTTCTATAGTTAGAAGACCATCCTTCTTCATAGTTTCCCTAGTGGTGGCTTTATCACCCACAATATGAATACTGTCTAGATTTGTTCCAATAAAATTGATTCCTTGTTCTTCAAGCATTAGCAATTTTGGAAATAAAACTATATTTAGGGTGCAACATGGTACATTCATGGGTAATTGTTGTTGATTAAATATTTAAGGTAAGTGAATACAACTTCATATCTAATGTGGACAACTTCATCTATAATTTTATCATGGGGACCATACTTATCTATGGTAGGATACAGTGACACACATGGAATTCCCATTTACACAAATAATAATTTTACCTTTGTTTGAGATTAGGATTGTCTGTCCCTCTTTACCTAGCATTTTTCTTTGGTTAAGCATGCCATTGCCTTAATTTTCTCTATTCATTGTTGTTCATAAGAAACAATTTGTGAATGGTGAATGAAACATTTCATACCAATGGTTGCCCCTTATGACTGCCTAATGATCTCTCTCCCCTTTTCTTTTAAATGTATTTAAAAAGTCTTCCTTTTTTGTGCATATCTATAATATTTGCAAACTATGTGATGAAACCTCTTTGACATTCCAACAATTAGTTCATATGTATTATGTGCGGCTCCATTGGTTGCACAGAAGGAAAAGGGAAGAATTAGGCTTTACACCTACCAATAGCATTTAATTTGCAAATCCTAAATATTTTAGGACAAATCAATTTGTACACACCCCTGCAACTTTGGTACACCACACAAACACATTTCTTTGAACAATTCTGTCAATAATTCACTTTCCCTCTAGAAATTCTTGTGCATGCTTTAATCTTTGAAGGATGTTTGAAGTTTATTCATAAATCAACAAACCATTTTGTGCAAATCTTGCAATCACTTCTAGCTTTTATGGATACTCATAATCCTTTCCTAATGAATCTTGTTCTGTAGTCCCACTAGATCCAATAATATTCCCTACAACATTTTCCATAGTGGCTTCTGGATTGTTCTTGACCTCTCACATTTTTGATCTTCTAGGCTTTCTCATTTTGGTTGATATATCATCCAATTCTTTAAAACTAATACTATCCTCCAAATCTTGGATTGCATTAACTTTTAAACTTTGGTTTATATCTATAGATATATCCACAAGATTTTCCACATCTGCTTCTAATATTTTTCTTAGGAACTCATCCATTTTTTTGGTATCAAGAGAATCTGACACTAGGAGGAATGAAACTACTTTCAAGAAGCATATCAATTTTTTTTCAACAAGAATGATTTTTTTAATTTATTGAGGGTTGATTCAAGTTAAAGGGAAAAACTATAATCTTGTTATAACCTTATTTAAGGAAAAACAAAGATGACCCAAAATTGGAAAGAAAAATTGATTATTTACAATGGAAGGAGGAAAGATAAAAGGATAAATGTGACCATTTATAGGTTGAACAAAGTATAAGCCTTTTTGAGTAAACTTTTGGAAAAATGGAGGTAGATTTTGTAAAGAGATAAACAACAACAACATAATGTTTATCCCATCTATGGGAGGTGCATGAGACATAGGTGGGAAAATAAATATGGATTCAAATTTTTTCTCATGAATAGAAAGGGTATACAGGTTATTTTCGTCTACCATAGAATGTATGTGACACATATTTTCTTCGTGAAGGATTGGAAAATCAACATTGTTTAAATCCCTATTATCTTTCATAAAGATAGTCAAAATTTCAACAATTTTGGTCATACCTTGAATATCCTGATTCTGTGACTGCTCATCTCACTCTTCAATTTTGGATTGTTGCATTGATTCTTCCAAAGGTGAAATTAAGATGGGAACTTCAGAAGGATGAAAGTAACAATGATCTTTTTCTTCATTTTTCTGATTGTTGTTTGATTTTGTTTCAAGATATCTTTCCTGTTCATGTCTGATGCCACCAATTTATTCTTCTTTTTGTTCTTTCTCTTCTTTTTTCAGGTCTTGAGGTGGAGATTTTTTTATTTTTTGGATTGGCACAATACCATAGAAATGTTTCAAGAATTGTACCTCTTTTATTATATCTCATACAACCTCAATGATTGGATTCTCTTTAAATGATGGTATAAAGAGGGAGATATCCATTTTATCTTCTTTTCTTATATGAACCCAATCTTCTAGTACTTCTAGATATCTCATGAGTGCCTTCTAGTATTCATCTTCCATAGAGCCACCAACCTCCTTTCTAGGGGAGATACCTTCAAATTTTTAAAAATTGAATGCACACAAGACACTTCGATCTCCAATAGAGTTGCCAAACATTGTTAGAAAATGATTTTTTCATTGTGCTTTACTCATCAATTTTCCCAATGGACAACAAAAAACCTTGCAACATCAGATAGACCATCATTGAAAGAATGATCTTCCTCTACTTACAAGACCTAGGCAACTCCCTCAGATATAAATTTTTTATATTTTATAATAATTTCTCCTCTCCACAAAATAAAGAGTTGTAACCAAAATAAAATGTGAATAATTATTAATAGCATAGAGACTATTTATAATTTTGGTAAAAGTAATACAACACAGTGAAATAGATACTTGTGGAAAAGAAAATAGAAAATATATTTGAATATTAACAACACACAAACTTAATGGATATGTGCTTGGTTTTGGAATGCATAATAAGATTCTTTGAGATATTTATTGCACTGGTATTATCACAAAAAAATAGTAACTGACCCATCAAAATTCACTTGAATATATTGTAATTTCCGTTTCATCCACAACGCTTGAGTATAGCAAGATACAATAGAAATATATTTAGCTTCAACTGTAGATAAATAAATTGGCTCTTGAGAAAGAATGCATCATCACTAGTGCTCTTTCTATTATACACACAACTAGCCTAATCTGCATCAATGTATGCAATTAAAGTGAAATCAATACCAACAAGATACCATAGAACATATATTAAAGTACTCTTTAAGTATCTGAAAATCCTCTTCACACCCTTAACATGTGTCTTCTTAGGAGGATATTGAAATATAGCAACCATGCAAATAACTTGCATGATATCAAGTCTTGTTGTTGTGAGACATGATAGACTTCCAATCATGGATCTGTATAATGATTGATTCACTAAATAAGACACATCATATTTGTTGAGCTTACATCCAATGACCATAGTTGTGCTAACTAGCTTGCAATCTTCAATCCTTTATTTATTCAAAATTTCCTTCACATATTTAGTCTAAGAAATGAAAATCCATGTATCTAACTAATTGAATTGTAAACCAAGGAAAAATATTAATTCTCCTAGCATGGGCATCTCAAACTCTTTTTGCATTGCAAAAGCAAAAAATTTGCACATCTCATCACAATTGCTACCGATAATGATATCATCAACATAAACAATGACAACCAATATATGTTCACCTTCAAATTTGAAATATAAATCACACTCAACAATACCTTTATTATACCCTTGCTATTGGAGATATTTGTCCAACCTAGAATACTAAGCCCTAGGGGCCTGTTTTAAACCATACAAAGCCTTTTTCAATCTGTATACATAATCTTTGTTTTTTGTCACAATAAACCCTTCAGGTTGCTCCATATAAACTTCCTCATCTAGATAACCATTAAGAAATGAAGATTTTACATCCATTTGATATACATTGTAGTTCTTATAAATTGAATATGCAAGAAAAATTCTAGTAGCTTCAAGTCTAACTACTAGTGCAAATATCTCATCAAAATCTATGCCCTCAACTTGAGCATAACCCTTGCAGACTAATCTATCTTTGTTTCTTGTTATCTTCCCATCTTCATTCAATTTATTTTTAAATACCCATTTTGAGCCTATGACATTCTTATCAGCTGGCCTAGGAACAAGTTCCCAAGTCTAATTTTTCTCTATTTGACTAATTTCTTATTTCATAGCTTCAATCCAGCTTTCATCCTTACTAGCTTCTTCATAAGATTTAGGTTCTATTTCAAAGAGTAAAGAAAAATTTACCTATTCTTGTTGTGCAAGATTTTTTCTTCTCATGACATCATTAGCTTTGTTTCCAATAATTTTCTTCTTAGAATGATCTCTTTTGAAAAATTTGATGGAGCTTTTGGAACTTAGTGTTTGGTTTCTCTTCTTCATCAACATCACTCTCTTTTTGTGACTTTTCTTTTGTAGATTCTTCTTGTTATTCATAATTAGGTACTTTTGAATACATGTCATCTTTGTGTAAAAATTGAGATTAATCTTCATCCACTCTAACATTCACACTTTAAACTATCTTCTGTAACCTTTTATTGTAGCACTTATAAGCTTTGCTTGTAGTTGAATAACCCAAAAATATTCCTTCATTAGATCTCATCTCAAATTTACTCAAAGTTTTTTCATCCCTTTTTATAAAACATTTACTTCCAAAAATTCTAAAATACTTCACATCTATATAGGTATACCTTTCATAATTCATATGGAGTCTTATCATGATTTTCTCTTAACTATGCTCTATTAAGAATGTAAACAATAGTATGAACTACTTCTAGTATCTATCAGGTAATTTGGCTTCATTCAACATTGTTCTAGCCATTTCTTGAATAGTTCTATTATTTCTCTCAACAACTCCATTTTGTTGAGGTGTTCTAGCTGTAGAGAAATGTCTTCTAATTCCATGTTTTTCACACACTTATCAAATTCATGAGAAGTGAATATTCCACCTCTATCAGACCTTAAACATTTAATCCTTGAACCAATCTCATTATCAACCATAGCTCTAAATTTTTTGAATATTACTAAAGCTTGAGATTACCTTTAAGAAAATTTTCTCATGTCATTCTTGAATAATCATCTATTAGCAACATGAAATACCTTTCTCCATTGATGCTTTTAGTTCTTGTTGGTCCACATAGATCTGTATTATCAACTCTAGGGGTTTAGAAGTTGAATATTCTTTTGTCTTGAATCTAATCCTTGTTTGCTTCCCTTCAAGGCATTCTTTACAAAATGTACTTGTTGGTTTTCCATTATTGGGCATATGCCTAAGTACATTCTTCTTGTTGAATTTCACTAGATGATCAAAGGTAATTGACCCATCCTTTTGTTCCACAACCATCTTTCATGAATTTTACCTAATAGACATCTTCCACTTTTTATCTCTTTTAGATGGTACAAGTTGCTATTTTTTCTTCTTGCCTCAGCAACAAGTCTACCAAAGCTAGCTTTCCTTAACTCACATCCACTAGCATAAAATAACAAATTATATCCTTTATTACACATTTGGCTTACACTGAGAAAGTTATGTTTTAGCCCTTCTACATACAACACATCTTGAGCATTAGTTTTACCATCTATGCATAGTGTACCTTTTTGAGCTATCTTAGCAGTGGTATTATCACCAAACATAGCTATGCCACCATTCCATTTCTCAAAAGTAGTTAATTTTCTCTTATCTCCAGTCATATGACTAGAGAAACCACTATCAATCACCCAAGGATTGCCTTATCCTTTGGCATGAAAATTTGTTTGAACTATCATTGAATTTGGATTCTTCATCTCAATCTTCTTATCTTTCTAATATCTTTTAAGATTGTTTTGATTTTCCTAAGAACTCTATGTAGATTATTTTTTTTGTGTAGGGGGTGCAAATTCTTTCTTTTGACTTGCATGAACATGATCTGATTTGTCTTGCTTGAGATGAGTAAACCTCTTTGTCTCCTATCTAAGAGGCTTCATAAACACATTTCTACCATTGGAAATAATTTTTTTCATTGATGTCAACCCAATATGAGTTGTCATTGATGTTAGATGTGTTACTGAAATATGTGCATACTCTGAAAATAGTTGTTGCATAGTAGTTGTTGAATAATTGATATTAGCTGGTGTATGTTTGCAGAGCACTATAAGGAAGAATGGTGATCTATGTGTGATGTGGAGGTGGGTTGCAATACCCCTTGTGTTGCTGATACTCTTTTGTGTTGGTTTTATATTTGGTTTGTTATGGTGATTAATTCACCAGATTGGTTGTGTGGATTCATAGTTTGGTTGGTTTGTTGCACTTGGCATTACTTATTATGTTTGATGATACATTACGTGGTGATTATGTTATTTGGTTATGTTATGGTTTTTCTTTAATAATATATGTGGTGATGTTGTGATTCTATGTTGCTATTGTTTCTGATGTGTTTTTGATTTTATGAGGTGATTAGTTTAATTGGAAATAAGCATTATTTATTAAATCAAGATGAATTTTTTTGGGTGAATTAATTATTTATTTTCTTTGACAAAATTGTGTTGTAGAATTATTGTTGAGTCAAGTATGATGTTTGCTAGATTGGGTTATAGTTTTGTGGGAAAACCCTTATATTAGCATATTTTCTTGTAAGAGCTTAAGTTGCTTGTTAGGGACTTCTAGAGGCATGGGGAAATGATGTTGTAATTTTGATCTTTGAAGTTGATACTTGTCCCCGTCTTGACTATAGTTGTGATCTAGAGTTTACTCTTGGGTTGTACCTGTCTTTATGTGTATATATTCATATGACTTTTGGTGGGATGGTTTTGCCTCAAAGTTGTTCTATTTTGTGTTTAATTGTTCTTGTTGGTACAACCCCTTGGAATTTTTAGTTATATTTTGGGTTTCTAGGGAGAGTGGCTCTATGTGGGTGCCAGTGCACAAAGGGGCTATCAGGATAACCCATGTTAGAGTTAGAATAATAAGTGATAACCTAATTAATTAATTAGGGGGTGGGTAGTAAAACATTAACAAGATAATTATGGATGTCTCGTCCACCTGTTAGGGCTTTCAAAGACTAAAGGTGGGATGAGAAGGCTGTGGTTGGCAAGATCGTTGCCTCATCTCCACGAGAGGTTGACGGTTCCACACGAGTCACCCTATGGGGCCGACGCCTAGAAAGGCTGTGAGGATAACCATAGATGGGGGCCAACACCTAGAGAAAGGAAGTCAGGATAACCCATGTAGGACTGTGCGATGACACTCTCCTCTAGCATCCCCCTTGAGTTGTTTTTATTGCTAACTTCTGGAAGTGGTGTATTGATGATATGTTTTGGTGATTTATTGTTGTCATGTTTTGGAAGTGGTCTTTTGATGTTATGTTTCCCTTTATATGTGTTTTAGCTTTCCATGCTTGGAGTTTAGTTTTGTGTATTTGTTTGGATGTTCTTGGTCAGGGACCCTTTCTTATTTACTCCTAGCACGGGGGTGGTTGGGTGGAATGTGCTATGCACCCCGTTGGGTTCCCTATCTTGCAGTTGTACCTTTCAGTATAGAGTTTTGCAGAGATAGCTTGATCTAGAGTTTATATGTTTCCAGATGTATACTAGTACTTCTAGTATACTTTGTGTATTGATATGTTACTCTCCCATGTATTGGGTAGACTTATGATTAAATATTGAGTAATTGCTTAATGAGATGTACTTGTAGATTGATGTAATGTATAATCACATTATGTAATTCATTCTTGAGTCATAATTATTAATATCGTTAAGGTTGTGTTATATCTAAGAAAATATGTTCTTTATATTTCCAAGTACAATTTGTTATGAATACATGTACGGTTTCTATATGGATCATTTTTTTCTTTTTGCATATCTTTAATAAATGTTTAAATGAATATATGTGAATGAATGTGTTACGTTGTAGAATTGGTAATTACTTTTATCAACTTTGTTATGGGATAGATTACGTAATGTCACATCATGTACCCCAAGGGACTTAGGTGTTTAACTTGTAATAATTAGCTATTTAGTTGCATTAGTAAGCTTAGTGTTTAATCTTTATGTTTTTTTTTTAAAAATTGTTGTGTTTTTAGTTATCCTTTGGGGTTTGCGCGACGGGGTGTTAAAACTTGGTATCAAAGCCAAGGTTGCTAACGGTGGGCTCTTTGGGTAGTTTGTGTCCATTAGGAAACCTTTGTGTTAAATCTTGATCTCACATACCCCTAATTGATGTGCAGGATCATGCCTCGGGGTAGAGGTCGTGGCCGAGGAAGAGGCTGAGGTGGTGGCCATGGGGCCAACTGCCAAAGTCCATCACCTCTGAGTTCCCATGGTTCAAAGCATGAGGAATGAAAAAGCTACCAAAATAATCTGACAGGTGGTGGTCAGAACCTAGAACAACCAGGTTTAGATGGTCAGTTGCGTCATTTACTAGAGGAGATACTGGGTCGTTTAGGCCCTAGGAAAGTGGAAGAACAGATGATGAGGGCGCAACCCGAGATTTAGAAAATAACCCACAAACCAGAGAATAATTTTATTATTTAGAAAATGGAGCTTCTTACATGTGAGAGGATCTCAAATCCCCAAGTCTACAACACATGCAAGTTATAGAAAGCTACATAATCACCCTTTCGCAATATGCGAGCTTGTCCCTAAAAAGCTACCCAAAAATTAGAAACCCACCCATAAATAGAGCTCCTCTTTAGTTTGGAGCCAAAACAACATTCAAATTTGAGTTTAGATAGTTTGGCGCCGAAAAATTACAACTTGAAGTTCAAATTTCAAAAGAACATTTGCAATTGTATCTTCTAGAAAGTGCACCAACTTCCCAGGGCCATAACTTTTGATCTGGGACTCCGATTCACGAACCGTTTGAACCATTGGAAAGGTCTCAAAGTCAATAACGTGATCAAAATATACTATGCCAATTTTGTTAAGTTTTGGGGCCGTTCTAGAAACTCTAAGTGCCTCAAATCTAACTCAGAAGATTTTCAAGTGTAAATATGGGAAACTAAAACTGCAATATCTTTCCACCTAGGAATAGAAAATAAAAATCGTCAATTGGGAATTTCATTATGACAAAAAGGGTATCCAAAAATGTAAAAACATTTAAAAACTAAGAAACTTGAAATTTAACTATTTTTAGGTGATGCAAGATTGCCCTTACACCATTGGATGCTCCTGAATCAGACACCCAGGGTAATTTGAGAAGTGACCCTGTCATGTCTCAGATGGTTGAGGAAAACCCAACCAGTCAACTGCTGCCTTAAATAGCCAAGATGAATCTTCCACAGGCCTTCCTCTCTATTTCACCAGATACTCTTCATACTGCCTATTTCTGTTACTCCTTCCCACATGACTATCCAAGATTTCTTCAATCTCCTCCTTTTTTGAAGTAGGTGCTAGAATCCCACACTATTCCATCGTTGGTACTTCCTCTGTGCCACTTTCATGATACTCTGTCAAATATGAAATGTTGAATATAGGGGAAATGTTGAATCCATCCGACAACTCTACCTCATATGCATTCCCTGAATCATGCCTCTTCAAAATTTTACAGGGACCGAACTTCATCTTCAATTTGTTATATGTTCCCACTGGAAACCTTTCTTTCCTCAAGTGGACATCACTTCATCACCAATCTGAAACTCCTTATACCTCCTCTTCTGATCTCCTTAGCCTTATACTGCATATTCATCTTGTTAATATGTTCTCTTACCTTCTCATGTATATCCTTGATGTGTTCTACAAAATCTTTGGCTTTAGCACTTATTTTCTTCTCTTGGTCCATCTTCCTCAATTTCTGGAGCTGTTCTGGGGCTACCTCCATACACAATCTGGAATGGTGATCTTTCGCTTCGTGATAGAATTGTTATAAGAAAGGTGCCTGAGGTAAGATCAAGTCCTATCCATTGGGTTTATCTCCTACCAAAATCTCGAGAGGTTACCCAACTCCTGTTAACAACCTTGTCTGCCCATCTTTTGTGGATGGTGTGCGAACTGAACTTCAACTCTATCTTCAGCTTCTTCCACAAGGTCCTCCAAAAGTACCCCACAAATTTGGTGTCATGATCTGAAACAATACTCTTTGGCAGACCATGTAGCCTCACCACCTCTTTAAAGAACAAGTCAGCAATGTGGACTGCATCATGGGTCTTCTGACATGGAATGAAATATGCCATCTTTGAAAACCTATCAACCACCATAAAGGCTAAATCATTCCCTCATTGTTTCCTTGGAAAACCAAGAAGAAAGTACATACTTATATCCTCCCATGGCCTCTCTAGTATAGGTAAGGGCTGATATAAGCCTGTATTCTGGCTCACTCCTTTAGCCATCTGACATACCCTGTAGCTTTGTACAAACTTCTTCACATCCTGTGACAACTGAGGCCAATAATAATGCTCACTGATAATGGCAATGGTCTTATCCTGACTAAAATGTCCTACCATTCCTCCACTATGCTTCTCCTTTATCAGGTTCTCCCTCATGGAACTCCTCAGATACACAATTGACTTCCCTTAAATAACATGCCATCCTGGATTATGAAATCAGCCACCTTGTCCTATCCACCTATCAGGTTCCCTTGTAAGCTTTCCCAAGCTCTCAAAATCGATCTTCTACGACAATGTTAAGTTCATTGAACCCAACCACTTCAATCTGCATCTTTGTCATCAATGTATGCCTCCTATTTAAGGCATCTGCAACCCTAGTTGACTTCCCACTCCTATGTTTCAAAACAAAGGTATAACTCTACAAAAACTCTACCCATTTTATATGCCTCTAATTTAATTTTCCCTGACTATTTAGGTACCAAAAGGCCTGATGATCAGTATATAGAACAAATTCCTTTAGCAACAAATAATGTCTCCATTTCTTTAATGCTTGAAATATTGCATAAAATTCCTGATCATATACAAAATACTTTCTCTTGGTATCATTTAACTTTTCAACTGAAATAGGCAATGGGCTTACCTTCTTAGCTCAACACTGCTCCAATGGCACAACCACTGGCATCACAATCCACCTGAAACACCTTGTTGAAATCTGGGAGGGCTAGAACAGGTTGCTTTGTTACCTTTTTCTTCAACAGTTCAAAACTCTTTGCCTCTCCAGTGCTCCACTTGAATTCTTTTCTATCCCCTCTCATTGTTTCAGTCAGGGGTCCACAAATACTACTGAAGTTTCTAATGAAATTTCTATAAAAACTAGCCAAACCATGGAAGATCTCACGTCGGTAGTAGTTCTTGGGGTAGGCCATTCCAGAATAGCCTTCACCTTCTCTGGGTCCATCTTGAGAACTTCTGCTGAGACAACAAACCCCAAGTAAACTAACTCCCTCTTCACAAAACTGCACTTCTTCAAATTAATCAATAAGTTCTCTTCTCTTAACTTCTCAAAGACTCTCTGAATATGCATCGAATGCTCATCTAGCGCCCTTCACTTGAAAATTAAAATATCATCTAAATACAATAACAAAACTTCCTAGAAATTCTTTTAGTACCTCATTCATGAGCCATTATGAATGTGCTGATTACATTGGTTAGCCCAAAGGCATGACTAACCACTCGTACAATACCTCTTTGGTCTTGAAGGCAGTCTTCCATTTATCTCCCTCTCGAATCCGGATCTAGTGATATCCACTCTTCAGATCAATCTTTGTGAAGTCTTGAGCTCCACTCAAACAATCCATCAGGTCATCCATCCTTGGCAAATCTATACTTGATTGTTATCTTGTTTATGGCTGGAATCGCGCACATCCTCCACTCCCCATCCTTCTTTGGTGCTAGTCTGCAGGTGCTGCTTTATGGACTCAAACTCTCACAATATCAAACCCTTTCTTAACAGCTCAGACTTATGCATTTCAACTCCTCATTTCTGCTTTGGAGTCATTGTATGAGTTCCTTATTTGGAAAAGCTGGCTCTAGGAATCAAGTCAATCTGATGACTGGTCTTCCTTATTGGTGGTAAAACCTCAGGTACATTATCAGAAACAATATCCTGAAACTCATCCAACATCCTAGAAACTTCTTCTAGAACCTTCTCACTATCCTTCTTACTCACTCTAGGAATCAATGCATGACACACATGCTCATGCTTCATACCTTCTAAAACTTTTCTTCCATCTACATAGCAAATTCTAGCACTACTGCATACCTTTTCTTCAGTCTCCTTCAGGGGTTTCAACTTGTGACGAACCCCATCCTTTATTAAGGAACAAGTGTTTGCATGGCCATCATGTATAGCTCATCTATCAAACTGCCACGACCTCCCCCAACAACATGTGACATGCATCCATGGGGATGATATCCATAATTACCTCATCATGGTAATGCGATCTTGAACTTTGCAGAGCGCGCTCATTGGCTAGAACTTTGTTGTCTTTCTACAACCAAGCAATCGATCTTGGATGTGGATGCCTTTTCCTCTTACGACTTCAACTTTGTGACCATCTCTTTTGACGCGATTATCGATTATACATGATCAATAATGACATCACAAAATTTTCCTTCCACACTTGCACCTTGTGCAAAATAGATTCTTCCTGTTCTGGTTTCAGTCACCCGGGGCTCTCCTAATCACTAGGGCTTCTCCCCTTTTAGCATCATCTGAATGTTTAGGTGGGGCTCCCTCATGCATGCAACCTTCGGGACCATTTTGTCTACCCTTCCTTGGTGTTGTGGACATTCATAGGCTCGATTCCCTTCTTCACTACACTAGAAACATGTTCCTTTGAAACCACCTCTTCCAGATCCTTGTCCATATCTCCCTCATCCTCTACCTCTTTGATCACCACTATTTTGATTATGAGGGCGGTAGAAGTTGTCATTCCTTTGGCTTCGGCTGGTACCCACATCTTCAGTTTTCTTTTCAACATCATTTCGGTTTCCTGAAGGCCTTCCATTGCCCCTTCCACTTTGACCTCCTCGTTTGTTTTGCTTGCCATCAAATCTTTTGTTTAGCTTCTCTTCCACCTTCAGAGCAAACTGATACACATCCTCAATGGTGGTCATTCTAACTAGGCTTAACTCCTCCTAAATGCTTGGTCGTAACCCATTAAGATATCAGGCTACCTTCTCCTTATGTGCCTCTATGCGACCTGTTCTGATGATTATCTTGTGAAAATCTTCAGTATATTCTTTCATAGATCTGCTTCCTTACTTCAACCCTTGTAATTTCTTCAACAGATCTAACTTGTAGTCCACTAGTATGAACTGCTTTTTCAGTTTCACTCTACCATGCGATCCCATCTAGTGATATTTCCTTTTCCTCTTTGATTTCTTTCCAACAAGACCTCTTTCCACCAAATACTGGAATGACCCTTTAGCTTAATTTTCGCAAACTTAACCTGATCTGGGTCCTCTATTTCCTCATACTCAAAATATTCTTCTAGCTCGTTGATCCAGTCGATGAACTCTTCCGGGTTCAAACTTCTAGAAT
Organism: Sequoia sempervirens; assembly: GCA_007258455.2. Taxonomy (NCBI): domain Eukaryota; kingdom Viridiplantae; phylum Streptophyta; class Pinopsida; order Cupressales; family Cupressaceae; genus Sequoia; species Sequoia sempervirens. The sequence goes on from VDFB02179234.1 coordinate 1,643,125, forward strand.
AATTAGGGACTTCTGCTCTAGGTCTTTTCCCAATCTTCAAAATGGCCCTTATTAGCCGCATTTGGTCTTGATCAATTACTTCTTCTTCCTCTTCTACATTTGAACCTTCTTCCTCTCTTTCATCCTCACTTTCCTCCCTCGGGTTTAACCCTCTTCTCAACTGCTCTTGTAACGCGTCAATCTGTCTCTAGAGGGCTGCCAGTGCATCTCTTCCACCAGCATTTTTGTTGCCTCGACCACCTCTAGCACCACTGTGCCTACCAAGCATCACTCTTGGAGGCATATTTCTTGACCTCGACCCACAATGACGATCCTGGTGCGAACTGCCTCACGATCGGCAATCTGTCCACACGCTCAAAAAAACCCGCTCTAAGACCACTTGATGAGGGCACAACCTGAGGCTTAGAGAATAACCTACAAACAAGAGAATAATTTTATTATTCAGAAAATGAAGCTTCTTACATGGAGAGGATCTCAAATCCCCAAGTTCTACAACACATGCAAGTTACAGAAAGCTACAGAATCACCCTTTCACAATATGCGAGCCTTTCCCCAAAAAGTTACCCAAAAATTAGAAACCCGCCCATAAATAGAGCTCCTCTTTAGTTTGGAGCCAAAACAACATTCAAATTTGAGTTTAGGCAGTTTGGCACTGAAAAATTACAACTTGAAGTTCAAATTTCAAAAGAACATTTGCAATTGTATCTTCTAGAAAGTGCACCAACTTCCCGGGGCCATAACTTTTGATCGGGACTCCGATTTGCGAACCATTTGAACTGTTGGAAAGGTCTCAAAGTCAATAATGTGTTTGAAATTGCTATGCCAATTTTGGAAAGTTTTGGGGTCGTTCCGGGAACTCTAAGTGCCTCAAATCTAACTCAGAAGATTTTCAGGTGCAAATATGGGAAACTAAAACTGCAATATCTTTCAACCCAGGAATAGAAAATAAAAACCATAAATTGGGAATTTCATTATGATGAAAAGGGTATCCAAAAATGTAAAAACATATAAAAACTGAGAAACTTGAAATTTAACTATTTTTGGGTGATGCAAGATTGCCCTTACACCACTGGATGCTCCTGCATCAGATTTTGGACAAGAATTAGTAGATGTTAAAATATTTAAGAATGTTCACTATTCTTTAAAAGATGGAAAAATAGGAAAGTTTTGTGATTTAGTTATAGAAAAATTTAGTGTGCATGCATTCATAAATGAATTTAAGCATAAGATTGTACCAAAATATGTCATGCACTCTCAACATGCTCTATGGCTTGATGGCCAATTTCACGCATGTAGAAACACGTTTCCAATTGGTACTATACTTTCAATGGTTGATTTTGCAGAGAATTATACTCTAGCTCCGCAAGAGGAAATTCAATCATAGTATTATAATTCAGTGCAAGTAGCTATGTTTGTCCATATTGTTTATAGACATGCAGATGATAGCACTGAGGATGATAGAAAAGTTGAGGGAGTATAATTTTTATTTGAGTGACAACTGGTTACAGTCGTCAGAGTTTGTTCAATACTATTTCAGTATATTTTATAGAAATTTAAGAGAAAGAGGAATCTAGATGAAAGAACACCTCATATGGTCAGATAATAGTACGAGGCAATTCAAGAATGCTCGAATGTTCTATTGGTTAAGTAGGGTTCACAAGGAACTTAATGTCCAACATATATGGAGTTTTTTTGAAGCTGGGCATGGTAAAGGAGAACATGATGGATTTACTGCGTGTGTCAAAAGAATTCTTGCTAGAGAACAATTAAAATTCGAGGATGTAGTAAAATTTAAAGATGCACGTGGGATTGTGGAATAGTGTAATACAAGATTATCTGCACTTGGTTTGAGTGATTACTCTACAGTTCATCGATTCTTTTGGTTGGTTGAGAGAACATTGTATCTAGAGTTGATTGTGAGATAATCAGTGGATCTACTAAATGACATTCATTTAGGAGTTCAAAAACAAGCACATGGACTATTTGGACAAGGGAGCTTGCATGTTTTTTCCAGTTTTGTATCTCAGGAGATTGGGAAGCATGTGAAAATACAAAATGAGTTGAATAGTGGGAGCAAAGATCGTTGACACCTGCACAAGCACATGATCAATATGAAAGAACTATTGAAGAAAATGATCAAGTGTTTGCATCTGGAGACTATGACCATATTTTAGACCTTGTACAAGAAGGAAATTTTAATTCAATTTATTTCACTTTATTGAGTTATTTTGTAATACTAAATTATTTATATGGATATGCACAAGTTATTAAATCAAGTTTTGTTTGCAGGACATGTGTATGCTATTGTTGCACCTGAGGGGAATGAAGAGAAAACAAAATATTGGTTGGCTCGTTGTGTGGAAACTAAACATAAGTTAATAGCACCTTGAGAAGATGATGATGGCTGTCATTATCCAATAGGTACGGTGATCCCCTTAAGACACCACTTTAAGAAATTTTGATAACAAGTTTCTGATCCCCTTAAGCAATTTTTTAGAACAAGTCTTTGATCCCCTTAAGAAAATTTTGAGAACTTATTTGATGATGGTTTTCTTGTTTTCCAATAGGATTGGCGATGGTTGTTGGCACTTGGCTACGAAAATACCTGACAAGGAAGAATGATCTACCTACATTCAAAGATTATGAAACACATAAAAATATTATACATTATTCACATTTGGTGGTGGAAAAAAATATAAAAATTGATCGATATCATGGAAGACCTTCAAATAAAGTGCTATGGAAAATTTCTATGGAAGAGAATGAGACAATCATAGATGCATTGCAAAAAAGAGAGGATGCAAATGGTACAATGGAATAAGTAAATACAGGTAAATATAGTTTTAGTTTTATATTGTCCTTTTAAATAGATTAAATACATGTTTCGATATTGGTCAAGTGTGTTATTAGTGGAAATTGATTTAAATTTTCCTTTTATAGATCCTTAAGACATACTCACATAAAGGATCTAGTCCATGCAGATTAAACCTAGACAAAATGGAATACTTGGTAAAAACAAGTAATTATTAGTTAAATTATATTTAAATACATGTTTCGATTACATATTGATATTGCTTGTACATTAATAGTTAAAATTGATTTACTATCCTTTTTTATATCCTTAAGCCATCATTGCATTGATCTCATACTTTGAAACAAAAAGGAGAGGATGCTTGGATTCAACCTACACACTGTTATGCCTTGCATAACTAACCCATTTCAATTTTAAAATGGGACCCTCTTCTGCTTCCACTCTTTGTGTTTTACCCCCTTCGATTTTGAGGTATTTCTTTGCCTTGGCATGTGCTTAGTATGTTTATCTTGTTTGCCCAAGTGTTTTTCCAAAATTGAATACTGAAAATCTTGTGTTTTGGGTGAAGTCTAGGTTTTTACTCTAGTTCGAGATTTTCCGGTCCATCCAGATTTTCCTGGTTTTCTTTCAAACTCCGGTTTCATTGCAAAGTTTGGGTTTTTCAGCCAGTTCAGGATTGTCTGCCCTACTCGGATTTTCTCGAATTGCGCTTGAATTCTAGCTCGGCCTGTTTTATGCTATAGTTCAGAGATTTCTGGCCTTCACAGAATTTTGCTTGGGTTAGATTTTTCTGGATTTCCGCTTGGTCGTTGGATTTCTAAGTTTGGTCAATTTTTGGAGCTTTAGGCCATTTTTCTTTGTCATTTGCGTTCTCCTGGTTGGTTGTTTAATCTTGTTGTGCTTTAAAGCATCATGGTATTGCTTGGGGTTTGAATTCCTGTGTGTTTGGGCATTTCATGGCCCACCCTGTGCGATCATGGTTAAAATCTAGGGTTTCATGCCTAGGGCGTCACCATTTCATCATTGATTTGCTTTCGATTGAGCCTAGGATTCAGGGGTGATCTGTAGGAGGCTTGTGTTAAACGACTTTCGTGCCCAGGATCCTCAAATTTATGACCTTTGGTCAATTTGAGCGAAGTCGTGGCCGGTGTTTGGGTTTTCTCTTGACCTCAGGATTTTCCTTCCTAGTCGGATTCTCCTAGTTTTTCCCGGATCCCTTCAGTTTCCAAGAAATGTGATGTTGTCCAAAGTTTTGTGCTCTTCGCAGAACTCTGGTTCGGTTGGATTTTCCCAATTTCTCTTTCTCCCCTTTGTTTTCCCAAAATTCATGCTGTGTTGTCATTTTCGTGGAAATTCAGTCCGGTCGAATTTTTTTGGATTTTCTGGGAGGCGCTGTGGAACGAAGAAATTTGGTAAAATTGATGAATCTAATGATGAATGCTTAAACATATCTTGCTTTTTCTTGATGAATTTCACTGTTGTATGTTGCTTATGTTTGTTTTGATGATCCAGTGTTGATGCTTAATGGCTAATTTAATGGTTTTGTCATGATTTTGAGCTAACACTTTGATGAAATGTTGTCAACTTTTGGATTCTCACATTGGTGTTTGATGAATGCAGGCTGAGTCTAGCAAGGCAATGACTAGAATGGCTGAGGGAGACTGGGACAATGCGATGAGACAACTGAAGAATAACATTGATGCTATTGAATGGAGAACTAGGGTTTCGCCTATGCCACTTACGAATGGCTTGCAGAGGAAGTTATTAATGATGAAGGCCATAATGGAGCAAGGTATGGGTGATGTGGGGGAAGTAGTTAATGCAAAGTTGCATTGAAAGTCGTGCTTCGTCATCGTTTCACTTTGCCTCTTCTTCACGCGTTTTGGTTCGTTTCTTGCCTCTAGTCAGTGCCCTTGCATTTAATGCATGTTGAATTTGTTTCAAACTCTTCTAGGGATAACTTGTTTTGTAACTAACTCATTGTAAACCCTAATGGTGTTGACACATCTAATGCATTTTATAAATATCATGTTTTATAAATATGGCATTTCGCCTCTTTTGTAAGGGTTAGAAATCTTTTTGAAGGATTGTTAGAAGAGTTAGAGAGTAGTTAGATAGGTTAGAGGAAAGTTAAGAAGGGTAAAGAAGATCCAAAAGATAGTAGAATGAAGGTTAGGAAAGGAGAGTTAGGGTTTTGAAGTAAGACATTTTTTTTTAGTTCAATAGGAAGAGGATGGTGATGTATCTTCTTGATTTTCTTAGCATAGATGGAGATAGTTCAAAGACATGGGTTTTTTTTTACACTGGTGATCTTGCTAGATTTGTAAATGCTGCTTATCTATTTCATTAACAGTAGGAGCAGCCAGATTTAAACCTACTTTATATTATGCTCTAGAATGGTATTCATCTTTGGTTAATCATTTTGATTTGAAAAGCTTTGAAGGAATGAAATTTAATCTTATGTTTTGTCTGAATGATGATTTGCAATCTACTGTTAAAGTTTGCACTGTGAATGAATGAAACTTTGTATCAATTACAAGTTAATTTTATTCTACAGTTCTAGTTTAGGAATTCCTTGGAAGGCAACAAGTCTGATTAGTTGGGCGAATCAACATTTTTTTTCAGTTTAAAAACCTTGATTTATCTTTTTCTATTCCTTTAGAACCCTTGGTTAAAGTAGGTTTAGATAGATGTTTGATCTTGCAACAATCCAGAAGCTCAAAACCAGCAGGCCCCTTGAACATTATAGCCATATTGACCACTTTGTGAAACAACATTGTGAACCAACATCAAAGACCTTGGGAGGTGATTAGTTTGATTACTGATTGTCTCTTTCAGGAGAGGTGATATAATTTCACTTTTATCTTACCTGCATGTTGTGGGTTAATTTGGCACCTCAACAGGAACTGGCACTAGAAGGAAGGCCAGAAGAGGAAATTGGATAACATTGGGTCTTTCCCACTAGAGAGGTCCCATAGAGTTCTTCGATCAACTGAAAACCCACCACCTTTGATAGAACTAGAGATCCCAACAAGACACAAGATTCATAGGGCAACCATCCTACCACCCTTGTCAGCTCCACTCACTCCACTAGGCTTTCCACTAATACCCTAGTTGATACCAGTGAATCCACTAGCAAATCCACCTCAATTTCCATTACAGCTAGCTCAACCTCCACCACTGCCACCAACGGCATTTTTTGTGAATAATACCTCTCCATTGGGGACTATTCCTGGAGGCTTTCATGATATGCCTAAGAATCATGAGAGATTATGTCCCAAATACATTCATGGCGAATAAAGGAGTGCTGAGGAGCACATACAAGCTTTTAAGGATGCTTGTACCAGAGCCTAGATAGCTTACCATGATGTGGTTTGTAGGTTGTTCCCTTATTCCTTAGAGGATATGACATAAAACTTGTACCTAAATCTTCCACAAGGTTCTATTATGAGCTAGACAAATTTGGAGAATGCTTTCATCAATCAGTTCATAGTTTATGTGGATCCAACCATTTTTTTCCATCAATTTTCTACCATTAGGAATGAGCCATGTGAATCGCTGCCCTTGTTCAATACAAGGTTTCAAAAAATGTATAGGAGATTGTAGGACTCCTATTTGGTTGTTGAGAATAGTGCCATTCAAACATATTTGAGTTATAGACCCTTTGCTTGGCTTGTTCCTACAAAGGACTTATCAACTGATAGATATTGATTCTCTCTCTAAAGTTTATCATCTAGCCATCAAGCTGCAACAACAAACTAGCTCTCAACAAGGGAAATTGGGAGGAGGTTTTCCTTCTATGGGGTATCAGATGCCTAACCCAACCCCTTTATTCAATACTATCCCAGGGATGTATCCTTCCCATTATGGACCTATGTCTGAGTTGTAGATTCAATCTCCTATTCCATTCTTTGCCAATGAAGCTCCTGAATTCTCTCAATAATCATAGGCTCATCACAGTCCACATGGTCATCATAATCAAGTTGGAATACCAAATCCCGTTGGTCAGCCACCTCTTGCTAAGAATGATGAGAGTGAAAGGATAGTTCAACTAACAAATGAGGTGGAGACCCTAAAGAAAACTCTGTCTCAAGTCACAAATGACATGGCTTAGCTTAAACTGAACCCCTCTTAGAACCAAGGTAATTATGCTAATCAAGGTAATTACCCTAATCAGAATAATAATAATCAGGGAAATTATCAGAACAACAAAAATCACAGCTAGAGGAATTATCAAGGCCAAAACTTCCCTAACCAAGGCTATCAAAATCATAATAGAGGATATAACCAGAGGCCTAATAACAACATACAATGGAACATAGGGCCAAATAATGGTGGGGTTTCTCACAATTACCAAGCTAATGAGGACATACCACATACTGCAAATGTGGTTGACCTCAATTTTATGACTAACTAGTGCAGGCTGCATGATACTGCAACTCATTCTAAGGTGAACTATCCTAAAATGGAGAAGGTTGTGAAGATGGAATAGGAAAATGCCTAAATATTCCAAGGGAATTCGAATAAAGGAGGTGGCTTAGTGGATATAGAATTAGCTTATGACCTCTTTGAAGAAGAACCTTCATTCCCAATGCAGAGTGAGAATGAACCAGAAGAAGATGTGTATGATGGCCAAGCCTTTCAGACAAAGGGAGGACACTTCCTAAGAAACTACAATAAGGGTCTGTTCACTACATCAACACCACCTAATCACATGATGCCTTCGAATCAGGGTACTGATAACAACCCTCCTCCACTGAAGGGTCTACCTGACTTCCCTAGCAAAGGTAATTCATCTGGTGTTTTCAAATATAATGCAAGTTATAACACAAAATTTGATATTGTTTTTTGAGATGCAAAAATAGAAAACCTCTTTATCGTACTTTGACATCCTAAAATGGTGCCCTTCCCAACGAGATATAGTGCTAAAAGCTTTGGAAGAAGCTGATAAATCAAAAGGGAAAACCAAGGTGGCACTCCTTGTGGACATGAACACAACTTTGTTCAGAAACAAGGTAGGGAACCCACCATTTCTTTTAAGTTTGAGAATCTGTGGGAAGTATCTATACAATTGTCTACTAGATTCAGGGGCTTCTGGAAATGTTATGCCATTTTCTATATGCAAGAAATTGGGATTGAATCTTTTCCAAACAAACAAGAAGGTCATCCAACTTGATAAAACAAAGGTTAATGTAGTTGGAGAATTGAGAAATATACATGTACAAGTAGGGTCTGACCCTAGGATTCAAACCAATATGGATATTCAGGTAGCAGACATTCCTGAGACTTACGGTATGCTTTTGAGTAGAGATCTAATGAAGAGTATAGGGGGATATCTCTCCCTTGACTTTTCACATATGTGGCTACCATGGAGGGGAATGCCTACGCAGATTAGGATTGAGAGTGAATCTCGCCTCAAACATATCATCACTGAGTATGACTGTCCCAACGAGGTAGCTTATTTTGAAACCGAGATAGGGGTTTATAAAAGAGAGGAAATTATGACTCTTTTGGTTCTTGATTCTAATGATTTGTCAATACAAGAATTCCCTGATCCCATGATTAGTGTAAACCAACAGATATTGATCAGGAAGCTGCAATAGGATCAGCTAGTTTTAGGGGAAGATATTGATTGGTGGAGTCTTCTACTCCCAAATTGGTGTAGGGTGCACTACCAAAATCATTTAGAATTGACCTGCCAACCCTGCATTAATGTTCTAAATCATGTTTTCCAAACTAAAGAAACTAGCCCAAGTCACCTCGAGACCGTTTCCCATCACTTCTCATTTGAAGCCAAAAATGCAATAATGCTAACCATGGATAATATACCTTCAGAAGAAATCCCTCCTCCAACTGAACTTACCTTGGTTATAATACCAGACCAACATAGTTGTGTTGAACAACCCCAGGGTTTTTTTGATACCCCTGCACTCACAAGTATACCAAAACCCAAGGGGTTAATCAAAGATACATATAACTGTCAGAAAGATATCCCAAGATTACATGATATATCTGAGTAGGAATTGGGTATTGCACCTGATGAACCTATTAAACACCCATCCCCAATATTTGATGCAAAAGATCAAGTGGCCCCATCAATGGTTCATCTTATCCAAACACCCACAACAAGCTCAAAGAGATCAACCCCACCTCATAATCAACTATGGACCCTCACATTTGATGGATCCAAATCCAAAATAGGGTGTGGTGCTGGAATTGAGTTAACTAGCCCGAAAGGGAAAATATTTTTTGCTTCTTATAGGTTGCAATTTGGATGCACTAACAATATAGCAGAATATGAGGCATTAGCTTAGGGACTGATGTTTTCACATCAGAAGAAAGTTACTGCCTTGATGGTTAAAGGAGATTTAGAAGTGATTATCAAGCAAGTACGTAGCTAGTACACATGTCACAATAAAAGGCTGGCAGCTTATATAAATCAGGTGTGGAACCTGATTGAAGACTTTGATGCTTTTGGGATTAGTTTAATCCCTAGAGAGGAGAATCAAATAGTTGATTCATTAGCTATTGCCACAAGTACCCTAGAGCCCATGCAAGGCTCCAAGCTCTAGAGATTCTCGGTAGAATTGATATCCACCCCAGCTGTCCTTGATAATGTCAGGAACTTTCAAGTCTTCAACGATGATCAACATATCCTTGCTTTTCTAGCAAGCTCAGATGTTTTCGAAGGACAGATCATCAATGAGTCTGATAGGGATCAAGGAGACTGGAACCCTAAAGAATGCGATACAGAAGGTATCCTCAATTTAAAATGTAATAGCATTCCCAAAGGAATGGTGGCCTTAGAAAGAATTTTTGATTCAGATCTAAGGGCTCGGGAAAAGGTATCAACCGAAGATAAAGGAGGTGAATATGAAACTGTTAACTTGGCTAACTTTGGCCCTGAAAGGAATGTTTACATAAGGAAAGCCTACCCTAAAGCAATTAGAGAAGATATATTGAGGGCACTGAAGAAAGATATGACTGCAATAGCTTGGGGGTATGAAGATCTAAAAAAAATTGATACTTCTATGATAACCCATACTATTCCTTTGAAGCCTGAAGCTAGACTATTTCGACAGAAACGTCCTATCAATGCCCTGATTGAACCACTGATCTTTAAGGAAGTTCATAAATTTATTTCTGCAAGAATAATCTTCCCTGTATGACATTCAACATGGGTGGCTAACTTGGTTCCAGTTCATAAAAAGAATGGGGAGATCAGACTATGTGTAGATTTCAGGAATCTAAATAGAGCTTCAAAAAAAGACAACTACCCACTCCCTTCTCTAGATGAAGTCTTGCAAACTATCAATGGGTCTCAAATGATGTCATTCCTGGATGGTTATTCTGGGTACAATCAAGTGATCATTAATTATGAAGAAAAAATGAAGACAACCTTCACTATTGAGTGGGGAACATTTGCTTATAGGAGGATGCCATTTGGTTTGATAAACACTGGAGCAACCTTTCAGTGTGCAATGGATGTAGCATTCAAATATTTGATTGGTAAGTGCATCATCATTTACATGGATGACCTGACAGTATTCTCTAAAGATAGATAAAGGAGGTGAATATGAAACTATTAACTTGGCTGACTCTGGCCCTGAAAGGAATGTTTACATAAGGAAAGCCTACCCTGAAGCAATTAGAGAAGATATATTGAGGGCACTGAAGAAAGATATGGCTACAATATCTTGGGGGTATGAAGATATAAAAACATTTGATACTTCTGTGATAACCCATACTATTCCTTTGAAGCCTGAAGATAGACCATTTCGACAGAAACAATGTCCTGTCAATGCCCTGATTGAACCATTGATCTTTAAGGAAGTTTAGAAATTGCTTTCTGCAAGAATAATCTTCCCTATATGACATTCAACATGGGTGGATAACTTGGTTCCAGTTCATAAAAAGAATGGGGGAGATCAGGCTATGTGTAGATTTCAAGAATCTGAATAGAGCTTCAAAAAAAGACAACTACCCACTCTCTTCTCTAGACGAAGTCTTGCAAACTATCAATGGGTCTCAAATGATTTCATTCCTAGATGGTTATTCTAGGTACAATCAAGTGATCATTAATTATGAAGACAGAATGAAGACAACCTTCACTACTGAGTGGGGAACATTTTCTTACAGGAGGATGCCATTTGGTTTGATAAACGCTGGAGCAACCTTTCAGCATGCAATGGACGTAGCATTCAAAGATTTGATTGGTAAGTGCATTATCATTTACATGGATGACCTGATAGTATTATCTAAAGATAGACTAAACCATGTTGTAGACTTGGCTAAATTTCTTGAAAGATGTATTCAATATGGTGTCTCTCTGAATCCTAAAAAGTGTGTGTTCGGGGTTTCTGAAGGGAAACTTTTGGGCCACATAATCTTAGAAAGAGGGATATCGATAGATCCAGACTGAGTTGAGTCTATTTTGAAGTTAACCATGCCAGGGAGTAAGAAGGAGATGAGATCTTTCTTTGGGAAGATCAACTTGTGAGGAAGTTTATCATAGGTTTTGTAGAAATTGTTAAACCTTTGAACGAAATGATGAAGAAAGATGCTAGAATAGAGTGGAGTAATGAGGCAAAGCCTAATTTTTCTCAGGTTAAGCAATCCATTTCGGAGGCACCAGTCCTCACCAGTCCTGACTACTTGAAGCCATTTTATATTTATTCTTTTGCTTCTGAACACTCATGTGCAGCTGTCCTTACACAATGAAGGGAGGAGGGGGATGAAAGGCCAATTGCCTTCATGAGCTCTCTGTTTAAGAATGCTGAAGTCAAGTACCCACCTCTTGAGAAACAAGATTTTGCATTGGTTAGAGTTGTCAAGAAGTTTAGGCATTATATCCTTCAAAGTTAGATCATTGTTGTGGTTCCTGATGCTGCTATGAAGTCTCTACTTATGTAGAGCGAGTTGGGAGAACAAAGGGGGAAATAGATGGATATTCTGCAGGAGTTTGATCTAGAGATTCACCCTATGAAGCTTGTCTGAGGTCAAGGCCTGTCTAAAGCAATAGCAGATGCTGGTAAGAAAATTACTTGTCAGTAGTATACAACATAGTCCTTTTCTAATGACCCTTGGTATGCCGATATTATTTATTTCATGCTCAATAATCGGTGCCCAGAGGGAATGAATACAACTCAAAGGAGAGAACTGAGAATGAAAAGTCCCATTATATGCTCAAGGGAGGATTGTTATATAGAAAGAATTTTGAGGGGGTTTATTTGCGATGCCTTGATCAACAAGAAGCTAAGCACATAATTGTTGAATTTCATGGGAAACATGGCATGGGTCATGGTTCTGCAAATTCTTTAGCACATCAGATCCTCAAATCTAGTTATTATTGGCCATGTGTGTTTAAGGATTCCCACCAACATGTAAGGACATGTCATATATGTCAAACTTCTGCATCAAGAGAGCGTCATCCAACCATGCCATTGTAGCCTGTTTATGAGGTAAGACCATTTTCCCAATGGGCACTTGATTTTATTGGGGTAATTAACCCAAATTCTTGTGCAGGACATAAATTCATTTTGACTACCATAGATTACTACACAAGATGGAAAAAAGCTATACCTTGCAAGAATAGCACAACAGAGGTAGTAATTAAGCTCCTCACTGAATGCATCACAACCAGGTTTAGAGTACCCTTTGCACTGGTATGTGACAATGGCCTTTCCCTTTCTTCTGCTGAGTTCATTTCATGGGCCTATGATCATAAGATTATTTTAAAGTATTCTTCAAACTATTATCTACAAGGAAATGGAGTTGCAGAATCAACTAATAAGAATCTCCTAGGAGTAATCAAAAAATTGTTAGAGAATAATCCTAGAGACTGACATACCCAGTTAAGATTTGCATTATGGGCAGATAGGACTAGGATCAAGGTTGCGTTGAGGACTTCACTGTTTAAACTAGTGCATGGCCAAGAGCCCATGTTCCCTATTCACTTGCAAATACCTGTCCTGAAATTTATGTAGGAATTTTACTCTAGTGATGATAGGATTGAAGTAAGGTTAGCTGGCTTGCTAAAATTACAAGAGCAGAGAGATACTGCTTTGCAACAATTCTTTAGGCACTAGGCTATTGTCAAATGTTGGTTTGACAAAAGATCCAAAGTCAAAGCTTTCAGGATATCGGACCTTGTCTTATTGTGGGATAAAGCCAATGAAAAAAAAGGTGACCACCAGAAGTTTGATAAGCTCTGGTTGGGTCCCTATCAAATTGCTGAAATCCTAGGAGAAAATGCTTTCCAACTGAGTATTTTAATAGGAGAACCTATTCCATTTCCTATCAATGGACAGTTTCTCAGACATTATTTTGGGTTGTAAAAGGTCCGATATTTTGTTGGGTTGTGTATATGTAAATAGTTTGTTGTTATGTTCATTTTGTCTTTTCCTTTTTTTTTGTTGGGGGGGCCTCATTTTATTCAATTAAGTAAGGGGGTTGTTATCTAAAGTATACTTTGGTTATTAGGAGAGAAGTTGGTTTAGATATTTTCAGGTTTTTCTAATTGGATGATTTTGTTCTAAATTCATTGTTTTATGTCCATTGTCAATGAGAGTTGTGGAAAGTCATTGAGAACAAGGTGTAAAGTAAGCAATCTTCACTAACTACAATTGAATCTGTCACAAATCATCAGAAACATCTCCTTTTGTAATGGTATATTTTTCTTAAGACGATGGTGTTGCAAGATTTAAGTGAAAAATCTGATTCCCCAGATGCTGTTATGAGGTCCATGGTAGTTTTCAACCTAGAACAAATGTTGGAAATCTTGCATATTGAGAAGGAATTGAATAAAAAAAATAGAGAGAACCATCTAAGAAAAGAAAACTCAATACTGAATGGGTGATTCTAGTATCTCTATCGATGCTATGGACGCATGACTAGCAGTAGAGCAATGCTACAAGAAAACTAGAGGTATCTCCGTTAGAGCTATGGACACTTGACTGGCAGCAGAGCAATGCCCAGGATATCATTGCACAAAAGTTAAAGGGAATCAACTCATGTAGTTCAAATCTTGCGCATAATTGTTCAAAAGATGAGGAAAAATTTGTAAAAGGGTGATGCACCATCAAGCACACACATAGATTCAGGGGTAGCCAGTGTTGATTTACATTTGAGATACTAGCTCAACCTTGTTTGCTGAGACTGGAATTATGATGTCCATAAACCAGGAGTTCTGGGTAACTGAATCCCTCAGTTTCCTAAAAATGGTTAAACCATTTTCCCAGCCAAGTCGCCAATTGTTATGCCTTGCATAACCACCCCATTTCAATTTTAAAATGGGGCCCTCTTCTACTTTCGCTCTGTGTTTTTCCCCCCTTCGATTTTGAGGTTTTACTTTGCCTTGGCATGTGCTTAGTATGCTGATCTTGCTTTCCCAAGTGTTTTTTCTAAATTGAATATTGAAAATCTTATGTTTTGGGTGAAGTCTGGGTTTTTACCCTGGTTTGGGATTTTCTGGTCTATCCGGATTTTCTTGGTTTTCTTTCAAACTCCAGTTTCATTGCGAAGTTTAGGTTTTTCAGCTAATTCAGGATTGTCCGCCCCACTCGGATTTTCCCAGATTGCGCTCAAATTCTGGCTCAGCCTGTTTTATGCTGCAGTTCAGAGATTTCTGGGCTTTGTGAAATTTTGCCTGGGTCAGATTTTTTTGGATTTCCGCCTAGCCATCGGGTTTCTGAGTTTGGTCAATTTTTGGAGCTTTAGGCCATTTTTCTTTGTCATTTGCATACTTCTGGGTTGGTTGTTCAATCTTGTTGTGCTTTAAAGCATCATGGTCTTGCTTGGGGTTCAAATTCCTATGTGTCTGGGCATTTCATGGCCTGCCCTGTGTGTTCATGGTTAAAATCTAGGGTTTCATGCCTAGGGCGTCGCCATTTCATCATTGATCTACTTTCAATTGAGCCTAGGATTCAGGAGTGATCTATAGGAGGCTCGTGTTAAACGAATTCCGTGCCCAGGGTCCTCAAATTTATGACCTTTGGTCAATTTGAGAAAAGTCGTGGCCGGTGTTCGGGTTTTCTCTCGACCTTGGGATTTTCCTGCCTGGTCGGATTCTCCTAGTTTTTCCCAGATCCCTTCAATTTCCTAGAAATGTGTTGGTATCCAAAGTTTTGCGCTCTTCACGAAATTCTGGCCTGGTCGAATTTTCCTGATTTCTCTTTCTCCCCTTCGTTTTCCCAAAATTCATGCTATGTTGTCATTTTCGTGGAAATCCGGTCCAATCAGATTTTTCTGGATTTTCTGGGAGGCATTGTGGAACAAGAAAATTTGGTAAAATTGATGAATCTAATGATGAATGCTTAAACATATCTTTCTTTTGCTTGATGAATTTCACTATTGTATGCTGCTTATGTTCATTTTGATGATCTAGTGTTGATACTTAATGGCTAATTTAATGGTTTTGTCATGATTTTGAGCTAACACTTTGATGAAATGTTGTCAACTTTTGGATTCTCACATTAGTGTTTGATGAATGTAGGTTGAGTCTAGCAAGGCAATGATTGGAATGGCTAAGGGAGACTAGGACAATGCGGTGAGACAACTGAAGAATAACATTGATGCTATGAATGGCGAACTGGTGTTTCACCTATGCTACTTGTGAATGGCTTGCAAAGGACATTCTTAATGACAAAGGCCATAATGGAGCAAGGTATGGGCAATGTGGGGGAAGCAGTTAATGCAAAGATGTGTCAAAAGTCATGCTTCCTCATCATTTCACTTTGCCTCTTCTTCATGCGTTTTGGTTCATTTCTTGCCTCTGGTCGATGCCCTTGCATTTAATGCATGTTGAATTTGTTTCAAACTCTTCTAGGGATGACTTGTTCTGTAACCGACTCATTGTAAACCCTAACGACGCTGATGCATCTAATGTGTTTTATAAATATGGCATTTCACCTCTTTTGTAAGGGTTAGAAATCTTTTTGAAGGATTGTTAGAAGAGTTAGAGAGTAGTTAGACAGGTTAGAGGAAAGTTAAGAAGGGTAAAAAAGATCCAGAAGGTAGTAGAACGAAGGTTAGCAAAGGCGAGTTAGGGTTTTGAAGTAAGTTAGACATTTTTTTTTCAGTCTAGTAGGAAGAGGATGGTGATGTATCTTCTTGATTTTCTTAGCATAGATGGAGATAGTTCAAAGACATGGGTTTCTGTACACTGGTGATCTTGCTAGATTTGTAATGTTGCTTATCTGTTTCATTAATAGTAGGAGCAGCCAGATTTAAACCTACTTTATATTATGCTCTAGAATGGTATTCATCTTTGGTTAATCATTTTGATTTTAAAAGCTTTGAAGGAATGAGATTTAATCTTATGTTTTGTCTAAATGATGATTTGCAATCTACTGTTAAAGTTTGCACTGTGAATGAATGAAACTTTGTATCAATTACAAGTTAATTTTATTTTGTAGTTCTAGTTTAGAAATTCCTTGGAAGGCAACAAGTCTGATTAGTTGGGTGAATCAACATTCTTTTTCAGTTTAAAACCTTGATCTATATTTTTCTATTCCTTTAGAACCCTTGGTTAAAATAGGTTTAGATAGATGTTTGATCTTGCAACAATCCAGAAGCTCAAAACCAGCAGGCCCCTTGAACATTATAGCCATATTGACCACTTCGTGAAACAACAATGTTGTGAACCAACATCAAAGACCTTGGGAGGTGATTAGTTTGATTACTAATTGTCTCTTTCAGGAGAGGTGAGATACTTTCACTTTTATCTTACTGGCATGTTGTGGGTCAATTTGGCACCTCAACACACACATGTGTGGAATACTTTTAAATGCAGGTACTTGAGTTGTGTACATATAGATAGTTTTATATAAATTAAATATGTATGTTTTGATGATTTCATTGATATTGTGTGTACCTTTTTGATATTAGGTGGTGTGAAGACCTACTACATTATGGGCACGAGTTTGAGATGTTCTTGAGATGGTATATCCAAATTTTGTAAACATTGTTTTGTGATGACATATATGTACATACATACTTACAAAATTAAACATTTTGTACAAATTACAAATACATGTACATACACAATTATGTACTCTATGTACTTCTATGTATCAAAATCGATATTCTATATATTTTGTTTGTTAAATGTGCATGTTTTCCTACTTTGTAACTTTATATTTGATTTTATAATCACTAATTATCATGCATACATTATTGCTAAATCAATTATATCCTAAAGACGTTGTATTATGACCCCTCAATACATCCCCTTAAGAAATTGTATTATGACCCCTTAAGACATCCCCTTAAGACCCCTTAATATGTTGTATTATGATTTCTTAAGACATCCCCTTAAGACATTGTATTATGACCCCTTAAGACATCCTCCTAAGACGTTGTATTATAACCCCTTAAGACATCCCCTTAAGATGTCATATTAGGACCCCTTAAGACATCCCCTTAAGACTTGTCGTATTAGCACATATTCTAAATATTAGACTTAATTATATCATTTGCTATGATGACTCACCCTAAACTTATAATACTTGTTAATATGACTTAATATTTATACTCAATTATAATCTTCTCTTTGATCCCCTTAAGACGTCGTATTAGGACCCCTTAAGACATCCCCTTAAGGCAACCTATAATTAGTGTTGGATGCTATTATTTGTTTTGACAACTTATAAATTAGTATTCAATGCCACTATTTATTTTAACAACTTATAAATTAGTATTGGATGCCATTATTTGTTTTGACAACTTATAAATTAGTATTGGATGCCATTATTTGTTTTGACAACTTATAAATTAGTATTGGATGTCATTATTTGTTTTGAAAGCTTATAAATTAGTGTTAGATGATATTATTTATAGAATTTATTAATGCTTTTTTTCTCTAATCTTGTGTGGTATTGTTTATTTCTTAAAATTTTATCCTTTCTGGTATATAAACAGATTGCTTTTGTTTGTAAATTATGATTTATTGACTAATTATTGATTGATGTGAATTGAATAAGTTCATTGACTAATTATTGCTAATTATTGAATGTACATATCATGTATATCATGTATGAGATCACTAAATTTGTAAAGTATAAATATTAAAATGTCTTATTAATTTCAACTTTAATTTCATAGTTGTATTTAATTTCACATTAATGTCCTATATTAATGTCTTGACTATGAACATCAAATGCATAAATGTACATGTGTAAATTAAAATTTCAAACAATAATAAAGTCCATAATTTATGTAACATATTAAGTGCATGAAACCAATATATTAAGCACATGATATAAAGTCCATCAGAGTACAACCCATGAACTAAAGTCCAACTAAGTACTTGAGCCATGAAATATAAAGTCCAACACAGTACATGAGAAACCAGAAATATAGTCCATGAAATAAACAAATATAACCCATAAAATCATGTTTGTAGGTCATGTATTGTCTCTATAATCAAGAGACCTCTTCACACCAAGTGGACTATACGGATGACCTGAAACACTTTGTACAAGAGAAAAATGAAATCAGATGTAAGAAAATGAAAAATGATTTAATGACAATTTAATTTATAATTCATCATAAAATTAAATTACCATCATATTTGGGTCTGGATGCTCTAGTGCACTTGAAGCAACCTCTAAATTCTATGAATCAATCTACATAAACAAGACAAAGAAAGTTGAAATTAGATGTACAAGTCTACAATTAAAAATGATTTAATTCAATTTAATTTATAATTTATCATATTTTAATTGTACCGTATTATGAGGTTGTGCACCCTCTTCTCCAGGACATGTTTGTACATGCTCAACTACAAGATGTGTCTCATGCTATAAAATAAAAATAATTTAAAACATGTATTAGCTCATATTATATATATATATTCAATTTAAAATTTAAAATTAAAGTTATTTTCATAATATATAATTTATAATTGACTTTAAATATAATAAAAAAATTAAATTACCATTTGATCTAGAGCCTACTCTGCATGTCCTCCTAGAGGTGTAACTATGTTTGGGTCAAGGCTGAAAGTCACACTAACAAATTCCTATAAGATCAAAAATTAAAGCATGTATACTTGAATTAGGTTAAAATATATATATATATATTCAAGTTTGCACATTTTGTGTGGAAATTTTTGTAAACAACCTGAAAATCAGAGGCCTCACGAATAGTCGCAACATATAATGTTTTCCCAATGCCCATTCTCATTGTGGTATCAACCTAGACATACATGTAGACATTTAATGCTTATAATATTTACAAGTGTACATGAACATTTCATATATAGTGAATTCAAAATTCATAATTGTAACTATACTAATGTACGTTAAACAATTTACAATATAAATGTACCTACCCCTGATCTACGACGCTCGATAGTGGAGGAGTGCTCAACAACCCTTCAGGTGGAATTGACATGGAAGCCGATTGACTCGCCTAAACCAACATAAAAATTTTAAACATATATGTGATTCAATTATAAATTTAAAACTCAAGTTAAAAATCATTTCATATATAATTTAAAAATTGAAATCAAAATACCCCATAAGGGTTGTCGAGTAGGACTGGTGTCGATGTATGTACTCATGGAATGGATGATTGCCCCATCGTTAGTGTCATCTGTACACCAAACAATTTGATTGTTAAAATATATTGCAAAATTTTCTTTGATATATACATTCATCAAAATTCTTATAAAATGAACCTGTAGATGCATATTTATCCCTATGTCGTAGTGTCCTCAAGGTGATGGTCTGCTGTAAGAAACTTTACAAATGAACTGATGCGATCAGATGAACCACTAGAATCTCCATGTCCACCTGAACTAGGTGTGGCCTGATCATGTCCATAACATACTTGATGGAAACTAGTACATACATGTGGTAGGGGCCTTGACACTCCTGGAGTGGTACTCAAACCAGCTCCATAAAACACTCCTCCATCATCATCATCTCTATGCTCCCCACTCACTATCACAAAATCATGCTGATCAAGGTCTCCTGCAAGTGTAGTAAGGGAACCTAATGTGGAGACCACAAATCAATGATGCATAGGTGCAGGAATGGGAGGACCAGGAGCAACAACAAGGGGTTGCGCATGCACTGGGTGTTGGGGATCAACCCTTTCCCCTAACCTCTATTGTGGCATGTTGCCACCAACACCCTAAAATGATTTAAAATAAAAATAATTGGGATTTTGCCCCATAACAAACTCTACATACAGTTTTCTCAAAAAATACAATGGGAACTTCCAATTAGCGTGTGGGGGACTATCAAAAACCATATACCATCGATCCCAAAAATGTGCACTCATCTGTGGATGTATGCACCACCTCATGGATATTCTAGATTTGTTGGGAGGAATGGGCTGTCAAGTAACAGGGTTGAGAAAGTAGGGGGCTAGGTGGGCTTTCATTATTTTAAGGTCTAAAATTTGTTTGTAAGAGAGACCATCAGCATAAAATTATCTCATCTGTTCTCTATCTCATCGATGCCTATCTAGATCAGAATCAATGGTCCTGATGGCATCCACAATGTTTTGCATCACAGATGCAAAATGTCTCACATGTGGTGGAATCAATGCTTGAATCTACATAGCATTGATTTGATTTTGTATGGATTCAACCTAATCATTTATGCGTGCTCGCAAGCGAGCCTCATCAAATGTGATAGGTGTTGGAGGTGGCTATTAGGTGGAGGGGGAGGTGGATGTGGTTGTGGCCGAGGTGGTGGATTGATGATATAATCAATGTTAAAATCATCCATGATATGAGATATAAGTGTGCACCTGCATGAAATTATACAAAATTAACATACAAACTTAAAAAATTACAAGAAATAGTTAAATTTGAAACACACATGCAAATTTTTTTAAATAGGATGTGCATACATATATTAAGATCATATAAAATTGAAGCGCACATATACATTGATTGAACTTGAGCATGTCCATACAAAATTCAAAATTTAACATGTACATACATTTAAAATAAAAAAATAAGATGCATAATTTGCATGCATACATCATTAAACTAAACTATGTACATACATAAAAATTTCAAAATTTAAGAACTATATGCATTTTTAATACATGTGTACATACTAAACAATAAACTTGAAACATTCACAAAAAGCTCATTTTATGTCTAACGCATATATATATATATATATATATATATATATATATATATATATATATTACAATTTTCTAATAGGAGAAATCATGATCTAGTATATAGTCATAAAATATATACTATTATAAATTCATCATTATAAGTTCATAAATTCCACCAAATTCATAAATTCGTGTCACTAGAAATATCCATCTAGAACCAAAATCATAAATTCACGTCACTAAAAATATCCATCTAGAACCAAAATCATAAATTCATGTCACTAAAAATATCTATCCAACCAAATTTATAAATTTATCACACAAAATATCCATCGTTCACCAAATTCATAAATTCATAACTATTTAAGATCATTGTCTTAATTTAGAAACTATTGTGGCTTTCTATTGCATCTCTTCATTTCTTTGCGTTTTCCTTTTTAGAATCGAAAGTTCTCCTCTCCTCTAGCCATTGTCAATGCTCATCTAGGATCCCATCCATAGCCCTGTCAACATCAACAAGGGTTTGCATCCTATATGCAAACATCCTCACAGGTGGTGTGACACATTCTTCATTTTGAATAATGTTGATTTGATCTTGGATGGTTCTAACATTGGCATTGATTCATGCTTGCAAATGAGCACCATCGATTTCAGGTGGTGGAGGTGGGGGGTTATGAGGTGGAGTGGGTGGAGGTGGAGGTGAATGTGGTGGAGATGGATAGCATGGATGTGGATTGTGAATATTATTGAATCGATCCATGTGATCTCTAAGATATGAGTGAACCTGCATTAGATTTGTAATTTCAAAATGTAAGATACATGTTTAGGAAATACCTTTAAACCATTCAATATAAATGGACTAATTGAATACAAATGATAAAATATGTAAGCCTCATTTATGTCTAACACATGTTACTTGAATGAAAATACAATTAACTATTAATATAGGACAATTTATGAATGCTATAGGGTTTACAATTTAGAGTTTAGGATTTAGGTTTTATGGTAATTTAGGATGGCTTAATGGGATCTATGTAGTAAGTTCCTAGTACAAAATGACATGGATTTTAAGTGAATAAAATTTGGTGAAGATGCCCAAGGCAACCAAATTTCATTAAAGTTTGAGGCAACTTCGCCAAATTTTATTCACTTGATCCATGTTATTTTTTCCTAGGAACTTACTAGACATAGATCCCCTTAAGCCATCCTATCACCCTAAATCGTAAATTAATCAACCTAGATCATGATTTATCTCATTCATATTATAATCTTGCATGATCTTATTATTGTTGAATTTGGTTGCCTTGGGCAACTTCACCAAATTTTGAGAACTTATTTGATCCCCTTAAGAAATGTCATATTAGGACCCCTTAAGAAATTGATTTACGGTTTAGGGTGATAGGATGGATTAAGGAGATCTATGTCTAGCGAGGTCCTAGGACAAAATAATATGGCTCAAGTGAATAAAATTTGGTGAAGTTGCCCAAGGCAACCAAATTTCATTCAGAGCCTAAGAAAAAATGATGGCTTTAGGGTTTAGGGTTTAGAGTTTAGAGTTTAGGGTTTAGGGTAATATGATAGCTTAAGGGGATCTATGTAGTAAGATCCTATGAAAAAATTACATGGCTTAAGGGAATAAAATTTGGTGGAGTTTCCTAAGGAAACCAAATTTCATTTTAAGGTCCTAAGACAAAATGAATGCTTTAGTGTTTAGGGTTTATATTTTTGAGTTTAGGGTTTAGGGTTTACGAAACTTAGGGTAAAGTTTTGGTGTCCCTTGGAATATAATGAACTTGAAAGTTAGCGAAGAACATTTTCTTGTGGAACAGTTGATTGAGATAGCTCTTGTTTCAACTGACCAACCTAGATCATGAAATCTCACTCATATTAAATCTTGCACGATCTTATTATTGTTAAATTTGGTTGCCTTGGGAAACTTCACCAAATTTTGAGAACTTCTTTGATCCCCTTAAGAAATGTTATATTAGGACCCCTTACGACATCAATTTATGATTTAGGGTGATAGGATGGCTTATGGGGATCTATGTCTAGTGAGGTCCTAGGACAAAATGACATGGATCAAGTGAATAAAATTTGGTGACATTGCCCAAGGCAACCAAATTTCATTAAGGGCCTAGGAAAAAATGATGTCTTTAGGTTTTAGGGTTTAGAGTTTAGAGTTTAGGGTTTAGGGTAATAGGATGGCTTAAGGGGATCTTTGTAGTAAGGTCCTAGAACAAAATCACATGGCTTAAGGGAATAAAATTTGGTGGAGTTTCCTAAGGAAACCAAATTTCATTTTAAGTTCCTAAGACAAAATGAATGCTTTAGTGTTAAGGGTTTAGATTTTAGAGTTCAAGGTTTAGGGTTTAGCGAACTTAGGGTGAAGTTTGGGTGGCCCTTGGAATAATGGACTTGCAAGTTAGTGCCTAGTTTATGAATATTTTTGATTTATGAATAGATTGACTATTTCCGTAATAGAAACACATAATTATGTATTATTAAGTTTGAATTTGATGTATATTTTAACTGGATATTTTTTTAATTGAATATAAGATTATTTTATTTTATTTTTTTTTCATTAATATTTCCCACTTAAATGAATTTTATGATATAAAATGTATAAAATAAAATTAGTTAATGTTGAATCAAGTATTTTATTTTCAATTGTTTGGAATTGAAAGAACCTAAAAGAAAGAATATAAAAATATTTAGATTCTTTTAGTGTCTAGATAACTAGTGCAAAAAAATGAGATTTTAGATTAAACTAGAAGCCTAATTAACAAGTAATTGACTAGAATGAGGGTTAAGATTGTCAAAAGACAACAAACAACACATGCAAACAAGAAATGGAAACAAGGAATGACTAAGAGAGATCAAATCATAAAATAGAAATGAATGTTGAATACTATCTAATTAAGTGACAATTGGAAATCGATTGTACACTTGGATTTACGAATTTGTTAACTAAATTTGCAAACAAACATTGATAAAATTTATGAATTGTAACTATTCTCTAACATATTGTTTTCTAATCTAATTATATTGTTTTCTAATCTAATTATAATTTAACATTGAAACTAAAGTTTAACATATCGTTTTCTCCATACAATGCAAATGAAATTTAAAATATTTAAGCAATGCAAATGAATTTTCTTGAGCTCTAAATTAGGGTTTTCAAAATCAAAATGATTTGTTCAATTTCAATTTAGGGTTTTAGCAATTTTTTTTGTTTCAATTCAATTTAGGGTTTCAATTTCTAAGCAATTAGGGTTTTTAATGCAATTTTTTTGTTTCATTTCAAACTAGGGTTTTCAAATTCTTTTTTTTGTTTGATTTGAATTCAGGGTTTCAAAAAGCTTGATTAGGGTTTCTAAATGCAATTTTTTATTTCATTTCAATTTCTAGGGTTTTGAAATGCAATTTTTTTTGTTTCGTTTCAATTAGGGTTTTCAAATACAATTTTTTTTGGTTTGATTGAACAATTTAGGTTTCAAAAGATAAATTTTGTTTCTAAAATACAATTCAAGGTTTATTTTTTTCTTTCTATTCAATATCTTCAGGTTTCATTGCATTTTTTCATCTATTTCTACAATTCCTCATTTCTACTATAACAGGAAATAAAATGCTTAAAAAGTCAAATAAATTAAAAAAAATGCTAATATCAACTCTTCTATTGACAATTTCAATAAAAAATGAAAAAATGCAAAAAAATGGGGGTGGACGGGTACCTGGAGGTTGTTTCTGGTGGTCATTGTCGCTCACAACTCGGGATCCCATCTGCTGCTAAAATGAAGGTTTGTTCATTTTTAAAAAATAAATACCATTACAAAACGAGATGCTGATTATTACAAAATGGGTCTCGTTTCGTAGTAATCAGGATCTTGTTCCATGTCTGTTGGTTTGGGACCCTTTAACAAACAGGATCCCGATTTTTAAAAATTGGGATCCCATTTGACATTTAGGCTCAAGATCCCAAAGCTAAACGGGATCTCAATTTTTAAAAATCAGGATCCCGTTTATAAAAATTGAGATCTCGTTTTTGCAATGCCGATTTCATTTTTTTGGCTAAGGAAGAAACTTCCATGTTTCGTGGACTCAAATTTGTGCACTTACCCTAAATATACATTTGAAATCATTGAAATACCACCAAAAACATAATGAAAATTTAAGCTCCTATGTCTAAGTGAGGACCCATTCGTCCTTGGGTGAATGGGTCTTAGGTCACTCACCTAGGACACACATTCTCCAATGTTAAGTGTTATGTCATGGAATTGATGGATGTCAGGTTTCATCTTTAGAAATTGTAATTAATTAGGCTTGGATTTGAATTAAAAGGTCCAATTATGGTAAATTAACTTCAATTAATTAATAAAGCCCTAGATAAGTGTGAAAGTGTAAAGGTACACCTTACAACACCAAAATAAGGCACAATTAAGTCCATTTTAATTAATAAGGCCCTAAACTTAATATGAATACGCAAAATACATATTACAACACTAAATTAAGGCATAATTTAGTTCATTTTATCATCAATATTTCCCAAATTAAGTGTGAAAAAGGGATACTTTTTCCTACACTACACCTAGTGATATAGGTGGTACATCCATATGGACCATACAAGTGTATAGATTCCTAAGAACTTTATGGAGTTTTTAATTTCCAAAATTCTTCATTTCCCCATAAAAAGGTCAATAAATTTTTTCACCAAAATTTTTTTTTTGGGCCATCTAGAATCAATGGTGAGGTCTATTTTTTCCTAAGAGGTCTCCAAAAAATTATCACCCCCAACACCAACCTCAAAAGAGCCCAAATAAAAAACCCACTTGCCAAACATTTATCAAACAATGGGTATGCAATAACCCAAGTCTAGAAACACACATTTAACCTTGAAAATGTCTTCATTCTTCTCTTGAAAATCCATATATTTAACAATACAAAAAAGCCTACTCCTTCCAAGGGTTAAGAATACTAGGGATATCTCCTATCACAACTTGAGAACTAGGGTTTGATACCAAATGAAAAGAAGTTTGTAAAAATAATGAACTATTTCCACATAACCCCATGAGATAACATCATGCAAAAAGTTATTCAAGATCTATGGTGTAAAATAATAGATAAACTTACCATCAAGATAGTGTTGGTGTGAATAAGTTTTTGTACCTAGCTCATTCCTAGTAGTGGGGAACTATTAACATGCTAAGTTTACTTAGGTCCTAGGAGTCCTTCTAGAAGTCTTAGTTGTCTAGATAAGATCTTATCATATCTTATCTTTTTTACTTTTTTATCAAGTTATTTATCTTGTAACCTAGTGTGGACATGGAAATTGTACTCCTTTGGAGATAGCACAATCTGTGGTCTAATTTAGTCCTATTTTAGACACCCTTGCATCAATCATCCCTTAAAAACTGCATTTATAGGCCCCCAATGCTCATTATTTTGGACTTTAAGGCCTATTCCACTCACAAATCATACAAATCCCGACAAGCAACATTCAAATCACTCAAATTCCACAAAACCCACCTCAAAAACCCTTGGTGGGACTAAGTCGCCTAGGGTCGTGACTTAGTCCCTTTTGAGGTATTTTTCACTTTTGAGTGGGAAAATCACCAACTTAATTCAAATTTCTTATCGATGTCAGCCTGTGAAGTTAAAATAATGAATAATTAGTGTTAATTCCTATAAATACATGTTTTAAGGTCATTTTTCACAACATTAAGTCATTTTCAACATGCAAATTCAAGAGTCAAGAGTCAAACATCTTTCACAAGAAGATTCATTAGTCTATCTACAACAAAGTTGAAGCTTTAGGGCACCAAGTTAGGGTTTTTTTAGGTCTTCAAGCTCACTTTTTGTCCAAAATATCACATTGCAAAGGGTTGATCATGGATGCCTATGGAGAAATCTAGGTTGAGGAGATGCAACTAGCCATCAAATCAGTCCTAAAGACTTGCTTTCAAAGTGATTCCATATTCCATTTTCTCTCTATCTTCAACCTAAGGAAGGTTTGCATGTCATTAAGATTAATTTCTAATGTGATTTAGTGTCTCTTAGAATGATTCTTGCATTTTTCTAAATCCATTTATGCATCTTATTCTTGCACTTTAGAATAGGGTTGCATCTTATTTTTAGACTTCCTAGTCTTAGACACACTTAGGACTAGGGTTTTATGAATATTTTATCTCTTTCAAGGTTTAAATACCAACTAGGGGTTTGACCAAGGCAAACCCCCCATTAGAAATAAATTTATACTCTGTTTTGTAGGTATTTTCACAAATTTAGATCCAGGTTTTCGTCAGAAAACAGAGTGCAGACTGTGGGCTTTTGTTTCCACTTTTGGATTTGCAGATCCTAAGTGGACTAAGTCACCAACAGTGGTGACTTAGTCCCATTGCATGGGTTTCTCAGAAGTTTTTGTAGTTCTGAATACCCATTTGCTAGAAACAGATTTTTGGGCAATTTCCTTGATCTAGGACTAAGTCACCCAGCTTGGCATAAGTGTCCCAGTTGGCTAGAAAATTAGATTTTCCATAATTTCAAAAGAAATTTACAATCTTCATTTCACCCTTCATCAGTTTCCAGGTGCACAATTTCTTTTTAGCATCTTTATCTTGTTCTTTATTGCATTCATTTTTTCTTTTTGCATATCACAATGTGTTTTCAAACAACTTACATTTCTTCGGTTTTGCATTAATAAATCATTTCTTTTATCAATTTATTGCATTTATACATTGCATCTAGGCATATTCCATCCATCCTTTCATTGATTTTGAGTGTATACATTTCCCATTTTGGCCCATCTTTCTCCTTTTAGGTGAAAAACCCTAGAAGTGCTAGAAAGTACTTGGGTGCCAAAATCTTTGTTTACAATTTGGTGAGTGACTTTTTGTGGATATTTTGACTTAGTTGACAAGGAGATGTCTTCAAAAACTATTCAATCTATCTTTCAATGATTTCCAAACCTTCAAAGTACCTAAATCTGCAAACACACAAGGAAAGAGAGATATTGAATGTTAGAACCCCTTTTTAGGTAATTAAACCAAAATAGAGAAATAATGTAATGAAGCATGAAACAATGGAGTTAGAGACTTTCCATAATGATTGATCTTGATTTTCTACAACAATAGATAAATATTCTTCCCTTGAATGTCTTAGAATGCTATCTTGATGACTTAGAATGCTAAAACACTAGCTTGCTTGATTTGAGGACATGATGAATGATGAATGAATTATGATGAGTTATGAATTAGGGTTTATAATATTGTATTTATAGGAAATTCTCCCAATTTTTCTATTAATTTGATCCCCAAGGCTAACATGAAGGAAAAATAAACTTAAAATCTATTTTTTTTCCACCTGAACCTCGAAAATAGCCCAAATGGGACTAAGTCGCCAGGTTGGGTGACTTAGTCCCACCTGGATGGGAATAATTCACCCAGATGGGTGACTTGGTCCCACAGGGGTTATTTTTCCAGCTGGATTGTCGGGGAATGAAGAAAACAGGTTTATATGATAATTTTATCAAGTCTTTGATCAAATTAAGTCTCGGGATGCACACTATGGGGCATATTAATGATGATGTAAAGGGTAATTAAAGCTAGGGACATAAATTTCAATGTGAAAGTGTGATTAAATACACTTTATAACACTAAAAAGAGGTCCACATAGCCTAGAAAGGCACAACATCCAATGTGAATGTGTAAGACACATTACAACATTAGATTAAGAGTTAAGTTTAATTCGCAAGCCCTCTAGATTGATGTGAGACTGAAATTAAATACATTTTAGAACATTGAATTAGGGGAAGAATAGGTCCATTAAGTCTAGAGAAGTGTGAAAGTCTTTTACAACACTTTACAACACCTTTACAAGACATCATTAGATGCATTTTTTTCAGTTTTCTAGGGTCCAAGACCTAATGTGGATGTGAAAACACCCCATAACACTAAATAAGGGCATCATTAGGTCCAATTTATCATCAATTAATCCCAAATCAAGGACAAAGGGATAGTTTTTCCATGTCCATAGTTAGCCCCCACTTTAGTGAGAGGATGAACTTGCTTCAAAATCACACTAAAGTAGACATTCAAGAAGGGTCCCATTGTACTAATGCAGATGAAAAAGGATGACAAAGATCAAAGTAGGTTGCACAAGCCCCTAGGATCCAAGATCCTAAGTCAAACCAACATGAACACAAAAGGACACACACAAGGTGAATGATTTGGAGTAGAACAAGATACGTGATCATGCAATGGAAATAACTAGAAAGAAGAGAAGAGTGAAAATAAAAAGGTGGATCAAGCTTAAAAATTTGTGCAACACGATGTGGATTAGATCTAGGCTATTTGTCCAAAAATGCATACTCACTCTGAGGCGATGAAACTCTTGACTGTCTGCTAGGTGAGAAGTCCTAGAAGATGAGACACATACGACCAATATGTGCTCACACATACACGAGTGGATACGAGGAAAGTCATGCCTCAGAATGGGCTTCCCGCTCAACCATACCAAAGTTATACCTCCTGATAACTTTAATAAGGCAGCACACAAAAATGGTTTTTGAGCTCTATGAGGTAAGCAAAACTTTGTATGCTTGACACTCATAGACATTGTAAATGCAAGGAATGTTCAAAGGGATTTTGCTTAGTTCATGCAAGGTCCCATCTTAGGGAACATTGTGCCTAATGTTTCCAAGAGAGGAAAAGTGTAAATGGTCTCATCTTGTTTCCAAGAGAGGACAAGTGCAATGTATCATCCTAGGCAACATTGTATCTAATGCTTCCAAGAGAGGAAATTGTAAGAAAAAGAAAATCACACAATGAAATGTGAGTGTCGATGTATGCCCCCACTTTAAAGTGGTTTCTAACACCATTACTATGAGTAATTGCTTTAAAGTAGAAGAATAAAACATGAGAGCTTACTCGAAAATCCCTATGCCAATTCATATGTTTCTTATAAGCTACGTCATGAAAAAGGGAGTATGTCACATGCGAGCCAACTCAAGGAATTCCATCCACATCCCAAGCTTGCTCTTATATGTTCATGAAAGGTTAACGACTAGCCAAAAGAGACAATGACAAGTGACATATGAGGACAAGGCTACTTAACCCCTTTCCCCCACTAAGTTTAGGACAAGGGTGAGCCGAAATGATTGATAGGATGCATGGTAGAGTGAAATAAATATCAATTAGAGGAATTAGGTGCCCCCACGTAAGGGATAATGAAAAACTCTATAAAATTTTGTATTTTACTACTTAAAGCCTTAGATTCATTAGTAGAATGACCATGAACTCTATGATATGCGTAAAATGAAGTCTTGTAATAGAATTTCTTTCAGGTTCGTGGAGGGAGAGATATCAAGTGATCTTGGAGGAGTCTTGACAAGATACCCTCTAGATCAATGGGAGAAGGTGTTCCTTCATGATGCAACAAAGGTGTTCCTTTATGATGCAACAAATATTTCTATTGCTTAGTACAAGATGTCATACTTATGCAAGACTTTTTACATTGTGAGATTTTATTCTCTCCTTTATAGAAGGGTGTAAAATCTAACGAATTCAAATCTTTAGCATTTTGCGAGATGATATTGACATTAATAAAATATTTCTTTATTTGTTTCATTTATTGCAATGAAAAATCATTGAGACCACTAGTGTCTATCAATTTAGGATGTACTTCGGTTAAAGTTGTCTTAGAAGGATGGTTTGTGATAGTGTTGATGTTGAGTGAAGGTTTGGTGATTTCTATCAAAGGACAATAACCAAGATCATGAGTTGTTTCTTGCATGTTAGGCTTGATGGGGACATGAGTACCTTGTTCTCTAGCACTACATCCTTTTCCACTAGATCCAAGTTGTTTTGAAAGTTCATAACCTTTTCCATAAAGCTTTTGCATTGCTTTTGAATCGGGTGGTTGTTCGTTGTTGTGTTCATTAAGTGAAAGGAAGTGCAGAACATAAGCTACAAATTCTTGCCCCCAATTTCTCAAGATTCACAGGTGGACGAAGTTTCCATCTATGGTGAATTAGTCCCACTACCAGTCCTACAAAGTGATTTTTACATTTCTGAGTACCCATTTGGTAGAAAACTGTTCTGGCAGAATCTCCCCAAAACAAGACTAAGTCGCCCAGCTTGGTGTAAGTGTCCTAGTTGGCTTCAATATCATAATTTGTAGGATTCCATAGCCTCTCTACATCACACTTCATTTTTCAGGTGCACCTCTCTAGTCTTGTTTATTTCTGTTATTGTTTACTTGCATTATTAGGTCATTTTGCATATCACAATGTGTTTTCAAACAACTTGCATTTCTTAAGTTTTGCATTAATAATTCATTCATTTTATCACTTTTTTACATTTAGACAGTGCATTTAGGCATACTTCATCCATTCTTGTATTGATTTTGAGTGTAGACATTGCCCGTTTTGGCCCATTTTTCTCCTTTTAGGTGAAAACCCTAGACGTGCTAGAAAGCAGTTGGGTGCCAAAATCTTTGTTTACATTTTGGTGAACCTAATGTGAGAAAATTTTATTTTTGATTTCAAGTGCATTTACATCTGTAAGGACCAAAAATATCATTTACTACTATATTCATTAGTTTCCAAAATAATTTAATAAAATAAAATAGTTATAAAAAGATGTGGAATCAGAAAAATTACTTTCATCACTAAATTCAAATGGAGTAACATACATCAATGAATCAAAGTATATAAAATAAGGCTGTACCTTCATTAGTTTTGGCCATGTAGTCTTATACATGAATTATCATCTCACAATATGTTTAAATTCAAATACTTTAAAGCAAAATTATGGAAATAGAAAGATCATAAATGCATCCATAAATAAACCAGATCACAAAGATTTTCATGAGTGGAAAACCCTCGTAGGGATGAAAAACCACTCATAAAAACTACCTCACTGGCTTAATAAAATGCCTCACTGGCTACATAATCTCAATGGTTACAAGATTCCTCACGGGTAATGATCATATTGTCTCATTGACATGACCATTCATTACATATTTCTATATCACAAGGAACATGTTGAAGTTCCTTTACAAGTCACATAAATCTACAAGTAACATTTAATTGTACCAATGCATCATCCTTGCATAGGAAATTAAGGTAATGCCAACACTATCATGAATTGCTCCCAAGTATATGAAAATAAGCCAATTCTACTTCTAATGACTTCTTAATTATCACACAAGTACACTACAATCACATAAAGCCTCATGAAAGTAATTCTAGTCTTGCTAGGATGCACACATGCCTATGCAATTATAAGTAGAATGTTTATTTCTAAACTCAAGGATTCATAGAGGTTTTATCAATAAGAGAATAATACGAAAAAGGAATTTATAAGGTATAGCTTATATATGTATTCTCATTTACTAATTGTGATCCTCAATTCCAAAATAATTTAATAGAACTAGTAAAGAATATACTAATGAAAATTAAGAGGAATAATTATATAATTCTCATCACTTATAAGAATGGAATAACATGCACATCAATGAATCAAGGTCTATCAAATAAGATAAATGATTTTTCAATATAATTAATCATCATCTTTACTCAAAGTAAATAACTTACAAGTATATCATATTTGAACAACATAATGATGCAAACACAAGAAAGGCTTGCTCATCCATGTGTCAACAGAATGGATTTGTGCCTTCTATAATTGCCCCTCAATAGAATGGATTTGTGCCTGGAAGACAAATTCTTGACTCTATTGTCCATGCTCATGAGAATGTTCATTCCCTCTGGGTTTCCAAATCGGAAGGTTTTCTTCTTAAGCTTGACATTTCGAAGGCTTATGACAGGGTGGATTGGAATTTCCTGTTTAAAATCTTAAAATCCTTTGGTTTTAATGAAAGGGTTTTGTAGCTCATTGAACAACTCATTTCCTCTGCTTCTGTGGCAGTTCTAATTAATGGCTCCCCTTCTACCTTCTTTTGGAGTTCTAGAGGGTTAAGACAGGGTGATCCCATTTCTCCTATCCTTTTCACAATTATGGCTGAAGTTTTAGGTAGAAACATGAGTAAATTGGTTGCTCAAAGATGTATTATGGGGCTCAAACCTTCATTGAATAATTTGATATGCTCTCATCAACAGTTTGTGGATGACACTTTGCTTATGGGATGGTCTGCTGTCTCAGAAGCTAAAGAGATGAAGTTGTTGGATACCTATGGTAGAGCATTCGGTCAGGTCATAAATAAGAAAAAAAGCTCGCTGTTCTTCTTCAACACTCCTTTGCACAGACAGAGAAAGATTGATGGAATTCTTGGTTGCAAGATTGAATCCCTTCCTGCTACTTATTTGGGGTTACCCCTTTGTTTAAAACCTTCGGACACCTTCTGGATCTCTCTGGTTGATAGATTTGAGAAAAAACTCTCAGGTTGGAAAGGTGCTCGCCTAAGCTAGGCTGGAAAACTCCAGCTTCTTAAAGTCTCATTGCAGAATCTCCCCATCTATGCTCTCAGTCTTTTTAAAATCCCCTCCAAATATGCTGAAACTATTGAGAAGATTCAAAA
Source organism: Sequoia sempervirens (assembly GCA_007258455.2). NCBI lineage: Eukaryota > Viridiplantae > Streptophyta > Pinopsida > Cupressales > Cupressaceae > Sequoia > Sequoia sempervirens. The sequence goes on from VDFB02179234.1 coordinate 1,676,561, forward strand.
GAGATTTCTTTGGTCTAGAGTTGAAGAAAGAAAAATAATGCCTCTTGTTGGATGGGATTTGGTTTGCAGATCTAAAAAGGAAGGAGGCTTGGGGCTAAGAAGAATTAGACCTTTGAATAAATCGCTCCTAGCTAAACATATTTGGAGACTTTTTTCTTCCTCTGGTGAGTGGAGTGATATAATCAAAAGCAAGTATCTGCAGAACAATAATTCCCTCATAGATTTTATGGATAACCCCAATCTCCCGAAAGGATCAAGTTGCTGGAACTACATGTCTGATGGGATTAAGGTGGTTAATTTGGGATTGAAATGGTAGGTGCATAATGGAAACAAGGTTATATTTTGGGATGATTGTTGGCTGCGTGATGAACCTTTGTCTCAGGATGGGAATCTCAGTAGATGGGTGGATTTTTGTAAAGACACTTTTGGTCTTTTTGTCAAAGACTATTGGCAAGATGGTAAGTGGGTCAATCTCCCCTTGATTAACCCTGTGTTGATCCCTGTTTACTCCTCCTTGAATGCTGTCAGACTTTTCTTTAATCAGGAGGATAGACTTATTTGGAGATTTGAGCCGTCTGGATGCTTTTCTGTCTCTTCTGCCTTTGCCAGGTTTTCCCAGGCTCTTAACCCTCCTCCCCTGTGTTCGCAAGCCTGGACTAAGCATCTCCTTCCTAAGGTTAACATTTTTTTTCTGGTCCTTGTTGCAAAACAAAGTTCTTACTGTGGATAACCTTAGGAAAAGAGGATTTATGATCCCTAATAGATGCTACCTCTGCAAAAGTAATGCTGAATCGGCTAATCACCTCTTTATTCATTGCCCTTTCTCCTCCATGGTTTGGGACAAACTTCTAAAATGCTGGCATTTCTCTTGGGCCCCTCCGGAGTCTGTTGAGGATTTTTTTGTTCAATGGAAACCCCCCTCTTTCAACCCCTTTATTAAAAAACTTTGGGCCTTCTCGTTCCCCCATTTGGCTTGGGGAATTTGGAAAGAGAGAAACAACCGGATTTTTAGGGATAAGGAATCTTCAGAGGAAATTGTGTTTGAGAGAATTCTTAGAATGATCAAGGAAAATTTTTCTATTGTCCCCTTCAGGGAAGATAAGATTGATACTGTCGCTTGTTCCCCTTATGATAGCCTGATTGCTAGGGAATGGAGAATTAGTTGGAATATTTCCATTGCCCCTAATTCTACCAAAAATTCCAGGGTTGGAATTTGCTAGTGTTTTCTAATGGAAGGATGGGCTAAAGCTAACTTCGATGGGGCGGCCAAGGGAAACCCAAGAAAGGCTGGGTGTGGTGGGGTCTTAAGGGATTTGGCAGGTAACTTTATGGGTGCTGTTGCCTCTCCCTTGGGAATCCAAACCAATCACGTGGCAGAAGTGGCGGGGGCTTATTACATAATCAACTTGGCTATGGGAATTAAATGTAAAAATCTATGGATTGAAGGTGACTCGAAAAATATTATTGATAGCCTTTGTGGTAGATCACAGCCCACATGGTCAACAAAAAATTGGATTGATGATTCTAAGGCCTTACTTAGTAACTTCGATAATATAAAAATAACTCATGCCTACCGTGAGGCGAACGCGGTTGCTGATTTTTTTGCCAATGAGGGAGTTAAGAGTGACACTTTCCTTACGTGGCATAAGAAGACCAAACTCCACTCCAATGTTCAAGCTCTTTTGGAGTTCGATATGGTGAACGAAAAAAAGGCAGCGTCATGTCATAATGAGAAAGGTACGATTCATAATATCCAAAGATATAATGGGGCCGAGTGGATCCGGATGATTAATTATCTTATTTGGCACGTATTGTGGGTCCTAAGAAACAAAGGAAATTTTTGGAACATGACTTCTGTCTGTAACAGTTTTCGCACTAACCTGTCTATTATGGGTGGGGAACTGAGGAGGGTGGAGCCTACCAGCTTTGAATCACACACCAATAATGTAAAAGCTTGGAGTAAAATCAGAAGGGGTGGATTACTTCCATTCATTGAGAAACTCCATGCCCCTAAGGAGGAGATTATTGACTTCTTTGAGAAGAATTGGAATGATGGGGAGGTCTTCCTATTTGGGAGGAAAGTTCAAATTGATGAAGCCCTGATTGCGGAGGTCACAGGCATTTCGATGGAAGAGCACAAATTCTTCAGAGACAGGAAATTCTCTGACGAAGTTGTTTTGAAATTTCCCAAATCTGAAACGGAGAAACATAATCTGGTCAAGATGTCGAATAGCTACTATGAAGTGGACACTATAAAAGCCCTTTGGAGAAAAGTGCTAAGGGTTATCATGGAGTACATCACACTCGATGGCCGCTTCACAAGGGTCTACGGTTATCACTTCGTGCTGCTTAATCACTTCCGGCATAAGGTGCATATCTCTATCCCCTTCTTCTTGCTCTGTTCTCTGAGAAACAACTTTTTTGATCATAGAAGAAGCCCTAAAAGATGCCTGATTCTTCACACGGGTCTTTTAAGACTTATTTTTGAGCACTTTCAGAATATGCCCGCCCTTCCTAACCCTTTTGCCTCGCTGGAGCTTGATGAAGATGATACTGAGCCTAGCTTGTCCAAAACCAAAGCCTCTCCCGACCGTGTCTAGAGCCCTTCGCCTCCTTTGCCCCCTCCTTCTGCTTCTGGCCGCCCCCCTCAACCTTCTGGAGCTTTCTTTGCTTCAGCCTCTGGCCACACTAACCCTAATGCCAATATAGCTCGCTCTTGCTCCCCGGTTAATAAGCTTGTGTCCTACCCTGATGACTCCCCTGCTGTTTCTGCTAAGACAGCTGGGGCCAACCTTGAGGAACTTCATGCCCCCCAGAATATTCATCAGGAAAACTTGAGCCCCCCGAGAGGCGTAGAGTCGGTGTTCTTTGGGGTCAATCCTGAAAGTGACCCCCTTTTTGAATTTGTTGGTAATGCCAAAAGCTACTCCCAGGACTAGCTCAATTCTGCCAAATGGGTTTTTCATGAGATAAGTGAGCTGAAAATAAAAAATTTGTCTCTTCATAGCAAACTGGGGGAAATTGAAGTTAAAGTCACTAGGCTTATTCAGCTCGAAGCGGAGAAGCACAACAATATGAAGAATATTCCTCAAAAGGACAACACTATCGAAAATGAACTTGAAAAAATCAAAGGAACCTTGAAAAAGATCACCGAGCAAAATTGTAGAATTGCCAGACATAACTCTGTTATCATCAAGGCTATGTCTGAAAGACTGGAAGAAACCCATAAGAGAGCTTTGATTGTTGACCTTGATCAGGAGAAAGACCAGGACGAGGAAGCTGGGATATCCAAACGTACCAGATCTAGCACGAAAAGGAAAGTCTAGACTACCCCTAGTATGGCTCAGATCTTTATGGAGGGGGCTCAGGAAATGGCGGACTTGGAGGAGGTTGCGGATGAGCTCCTGAACTCTATGAACTAGTGGTGGTCGGGCCCTGCTTCTTCTGTTTGCTGGTTATTTGCTGGCTTCTTTGAGGCTTTTTGTTGCTGCCTGTTGATATTGGTTTTATTTTCTGTGGCAGTTTTTTTGTTTTTTGGACCACTGTTTCGGTCTTCTCCTATTTTGTTACTTTGTGGTTTCAGGTCCCTATAAAACCCGTTTATCCCCCTTTTATCAAAAACAATTTAGACCTGCAAGAAAATGTTAGTGAATAGGGGATTGCCTTGGTCAAACCCTGTTTTGGTATTCAAACCTTGAAATGAAATAAAATAAATGAATGAAGAATAAACACATTATGGTGCATACCTTCATATTATTCATCAACATGTTCTTGAGGCTAACTCACAAGTTCATGAAGATTATTAGATGGCTAGGTAAAGAAATACAAACAATAATACAAGAGAGAGAGAAATTATTCATATCATCGAATATTCCATAAGATAAATCGTCATACAATAAAATGTGTGAGGGAATTACTCACTATTGCCTTAATAATGATGTCAATAAATTAAAGTTCAAGTGAGAACAATTATCTAATAACAGGAAATAATTTACTAAATTCAAACAACTAATATATATATATATTAAACTACTCAATTTACCACCGAACAATATTATTCTACACTTAAATGATATATCCATATTCCTTAATCCCCTTCTTGCAATTCAATTCATAATAAATTAAATAATTGTTCTATCTACTCTTTTAATGATATATATGTTTCTTGAGTCTGCTAGAATTTTTCAGCACCTAATGAAATAAACATATACATATTTCTTAAATCCTCTACATACAATCATCTCTTAGTGGATTAAATAAACCTTCTATCTACTTTTGAATGTTATACACATAAAAAATAAAACTTGATATTAAATTCAATAAAACATCAAATGTAGAAAACAAACTCCACAAAATCCAGAAAACAATGAACCTCATGATCACCCCACCTACAACAATCTAGGTTGTGGAAATATGAGAAGTGAGAAGGAAAGAGAAAATGTCTATGGTGGGGGATGATTCACCTAAACCTGTCTAGAGAATCTCAATTAAAGCAATGGAGGTTACATAGAAAGAAATACCTAACAATGAGAATACACAATATAACAACCAAGATACCCACATAAACCACGAACCACAGTATTCTCAACAACCACTCAGCCACCCATTCCCAGGCGTTACCAAAGAATAAGTTCAAGAATTGAATTTTGCATACTTTTTCATCACAAATGTATACTTTTTATTCACAATGGTAGTTTCAATTTATGGACGTGAACAAGAATGGTTAAATTATTTCGGCTATATGATGATCTGAAGTCTACAATTTGTGAAAAAAGCAACTATAATTCTTGTGCAAGCATCAAGAACATACAACAATGTAGATTTACAAAATAAAACAATTGCGAGTTCACAATATGTAGGCTGTGATATGCATTCAAAAAGAGATTTAATTGATACCTAGCAGGTTAACTCACGGTAATCGATTTGCAAGCTTGAATCGTTTTCAATCAAAGAACGGATACCAAGCAAGGAAATACAAGATAATAGAAGTGTGGAAAGAGAAGGACTTGTTTCCATATGTAAACCCTTCTTAAATCAATATTCTAGCATCATAAAATATTGGTATACAGACAACATAAAAAGCATGCCTTACCCAAACTGTAAAGATTTAAAGAAATTTGTACGAAGATGACTCAACCTTAAAAAAAAATCGCATCCACAAACACAAGAGGCGTATGCAGGTTAGAGAAGTTGGCTTGGAAATTGAAAGAAACAGGGTAATCCAAATTCTAGGCTTCTATTTAATGCGGTTAAACATGCTTGCAACATAATTAAGTAAACGAGTTCATCAAGACCTACCGTTCGAAGAGGAAAAGCATAACAAGGGTGATCAATTCAATCGAGATACAAGGCATATGATAAAAAGGGCTAAAATAGAAACAACATTGAGGCTTGTAAAATCAAATTCGATTGTTAAAGAAGCTACAAGAAAACTCCAAAAAAGTACTCAAAAGGACTTGGCAAGGGAGCCAAAAACACAAATAGCTAAAAATGCCACTATTATTGAGAGATATGGAGAAAATAAGGACCATTAAAATTTTGCGCAGAACAATCATGAAACCACGAACAAAGATAACGTTAAAGCATAACTTACATATTGCATCACATGTGAATATGTCATACACCGAAAAGAACTTTGATTGCCTACTTCGAAAAAAATATCCATAGAGGTAGTAATTTGTGAACTTACCTCTTTCCAAATGAATCTTCTCCCTTCAAGCTTGGTCTGTTGTGCTCGATCACTCATAGATTGGGTCTTCTTCCTTTTGAGAGGGGAAAACTTCCCTATTAAGACTACCTACACTTATTCTAAAAAAAAACCATTTCTAGTTATTGTTTGTAGAGTAATAAGAAGATTATCAAATGCAATTGTGTTTTCCGTTATTGATTTCCTAATTTTAAAATATTTCCCCCCAAATTTTCTAGTAACTGAATCTTGAAAAATAAATAAAAATAAGATTTATTTTTATGCAATATATTTATCCTCTATAAATGATAAAGAAATGCCATTCTAATTGTAAATTAAATATTCATTCCAAATAAATAGTAAAGAAATATCATTCCATTGTTGATAAAATAATTATTCTAAATAATGAAACATTACCTATAAATTACCAAAAGGGAATACTTAATTAACTTTTATTAATTCTTTCGTTTCCTTTCCTTTTTATTTGACTATAAATTAATTTAAATAAATATTTCGAAGTACGAACAATATAATTATTCAACTAAATTAAATATTAAATGCATCAAAATAGAATTATTGAATTATAAATTAGTAATAGAAAATAGGGGTCATGACAACATCCTAGGAATAGTTTGCATCAACATTGCATTAGGTGTTGCATTGTTTTGCATTCTAGGGTTTTAAAAGTTGCATTAGTGAACAACTCATTTAAGCTTGCATTATTGCATTTCATTTCCTTGCATGATAGTGAAATTCTACATTGAACTTTAGATTTGCATGGTATAGTATAGAATATATCAATATCCATCAGAAAATTCATAAAAACTTGAAAATACCCTTACTAGGACTAATTCGCCACCCTAGGTGACTTAGTCCCAATACACATTTTGCATCAGTGTTTTCAACATTTTGTTTCTAGTTTCTTAAATTACTATTTGTTTCAGTTACTTTTCTGCTTCTGTTCAATTATTTTCTATTATTAGCATTAGTATTATTTACTTTAATGGAAATTATGGATAACATTATATTTTTATAATGTTCCTTTTCAGCATTAGTTCCTAGTTCATTTAGATCAGATTCATCAGAAAATGCAAAAAAAAACCTCAAAACGTCAAATGAACCAATAAAAAATATGCTTCACTTTAGAAAAAATATATCATCCAAACCCCTTAGTAGTGATGACTTGGATAAGTTAGATGAAGCTCTACATGGCTTCCTCTCTCTAAGTTCTTCCACCAAGGCTTGTGATGACAAACCCAAACCAACCAACGATAACTTATCTTCCAAACCTTTTAGTAGTGATGAATTTGATATGTTAGATGAAGCCCTTGAGGACTTCATCTCACAAAATCTATCCACTAAGGTTTGTTGTGAACAACCTAAAATAAAAGATGTTAATGTAATTCAACCCCAACTTGTCCTTTACCCACCTTCACATAAACCTCCACCTCCACCTAAACCCGAGTTTGTTGGAAGAATGAAGAAGAATGGCCACCTCTACAGTTTTGTGTTGTCACTCATGTCACCATGTTATATGGGTTGTGTCTACAAGACTAAGCTAGTGCTTGATTCAGTATTTTGGTCCAGTATCTGAACTGGTATACAAGCTACACCCTCCGATATTTTGGTCCACAATCCTCCACGATTGATAGTTGTTGCTTGTGGTTTTGGGAAATAGTTTATGGGTGTTGAAAGCATGTATGATCAAAATCTCTCATGCTCCGATGCTCGTATGATGTATCGACATTATTCTATTGATCACTTTTTTCAATAAGTCTATTTCTGGCCGACTTCATGAATAAGTGGTGATAGGGTGAATTAATTTTTGTCATGTAGATATATGTGCGGCCTATCTTAGGTCCATGCTAACATGATGTAGCGTATTGAGCGTTTGGATTGATTTTTTGAAAGATTTTGTGAATGCTTGAAGCCAACAGTTGGTATTTTTGATAAACATGGATTGCATCTAATTAGGCCGACCTAGTTGATGCTTGTGGATGGATCGAGTATATATATTGGACAATTTTCTTGAAAATGAAAATATAGAAAATACAGTTGTGATTGCGAATGTGTAGAAGTTCGAATATGATGAAGTGTGTCAAGTTAGTTTACTGAGCATCATCAGAACTGTATCAACACTTTTTAGGTGCACTCTCATCAGTTCATTTTGGTTGTGAAGCCAATTTTTGTTTTGTAATCCTTTTGTAGGAAGTGAGCCTCCTTGTATAAGTAGTGAGCTTCTATATCCTGGCAGTGAGTCCTATTTAGGGTAGTGAGCCCTTGGTTGTGAGCCTTATATATTCGGTTTTGGAACTACATTATATTGTGAGTTAATCGTCACCATGTTTTTCCCCTTATTGGGTTTTCCACATAAAATTTGGTGTTCATTGTGTTGATTTTTCTTTCTGTTATCTACATTTCATGTTCACTTAATAACAAAATAGTGTGGTTGTGAAATTGATAAGTGTTGAAGTTTGAGTTTAATTTTGTTGACAATTGATTCACCCCCCTCTCAATTGTCTTGCGCCTTTTTAACAATTGGCATCAGAGCATTGGTTCCTTGGTGTAGAACTTAACCACTTGAGGAAGATCTTGAAGGTTGATCAAATGCATGATAAAGAAGAACTCCAAACTGCACTTGAAGATCTTGATAAGGAAAAAAATGAAAATAGAGGTCACTTGAAATAAAATCTAGATGAGGCTAATGAATGTATTTAGAAATTGAAAGAACAATTGAAGAAATTCAAGGAAAGACATATAGAAGTGAGTGACCAGTAGAAACAAGAGATAATTGGATTGAAAGTGCTTGTAGAAGAAAAGAAGAGAATTGAAGAATGTATGAATACAATGGTCTAGAACAAGTTTGATGAATGCACTAGACTTGAACAAGAGGTAGTAAAATTGAGAGTAGAACTAGAAAAGAAAAAAATTTGTGAGAAAAATTTCAGATCTAGCTTCGACAAGCTTGAAGAACTACTTGCAGGACAAAAACTAAGAAAAAGGTGGATTGGGAAATGAATCAAGTGAAAGCTCAAAGGGCAATCAAAAGACTCAGAATAAAGGAAAGCAGAAAGGAAATTCAAGGAATTTTGGAAGGAGACTGCATGTGAGACAACCTAATGCACAAAGGTATCCATCTTTCAATGGTATTTCTTTTTTCTATAATAAATATGGTCACAAGGAAACATAATGCAGGAGTAGGATGAATTAGTTTCCTAGTTCTTTCTCTGGACAATGTTTCTCATGCAAGAAATTTGGACATAAAGCCACTGAATGCAAATCTTAGGTGAGAATGATCAGTCAAGTGATGATGAATAGGTTTAATGGAGGTAAAATGAATCTATTTTTTAAACGCTACTGCTATACCTGTAAAAAATTTGGACACAAAGAAAATCAATGTAGATCAAGAAGCAATGGAGGTTAGACTAATAAAACAAGTGTTTTCTGTTATAGTTGTAACAAACCTAGACATATCTCAAAGTTTTGTAGAAGTAAGATGGGAAAGCAGTCTGCTCTGGTAGAGAAGAATGAATCAGTAAAGAAAATTGACAAAGAAGAGATGAAGCAAGAGATGAATAAGATATGGAAGAAGACAAAAGAACCTGAAACTGCTGATGTGTCTATGCCTTCATCCGGTATAGACAATTCCTTCGGGAATTAGACCAAGCATGGTCTTAGGGGGAGCATTATCAAAAAATTGCAAAAACCCCCTGGATGGATGGCATGCTAGAGGTTGGCATGGGGATGTATTGTGAAGAATGAATAAATAGAGGTTTTGGAAAAGAAACCGGAAGAAAATATGTTGGAATGCTAAGTTGCGGATCGAATTAAGGAATTTCTATGTTGAGAAGAATGGTTTTAGCAACTTTTTGAAGTTTACAGCATTTAATGTGAATTAGGGAAAACCAAAGGTGTATAAAGTAAAATTCGTAAGTCCTTTTGATCAGTTGAGCTCTTGAAAAGTTTGAAAGGCATCTTGGAGCGATCTCGAAGTGATCTGAAACAATTCTGAAGAAATTTGAAGGAATCATTACGTATACTCAGGAATTATTTCTTAGTTTACAAAGGGGAAGAAGGAAAAAGGAAGGAGTTTCAATTGATCAATAACAAATTCAAGAAAAGATAAGTACAAAAATAGATAGAGGACTGAGTGGTGACATTCCATTGAAGTTGAAAGGAGTTGAATTGGAAGAATTTGATGATAGAAAGATAAAGGAAATGGAACTAAGACTGAATTCAAACGAACTACATAGCATAAAAACCCTAGGTATGGATTTATGGGGAGAATTTCCTTGGTTTTCTAATAAAGAATTCATCTTGTTCTTGTTAAGTCGATTCAAGAATGACATTATTTTGTTGGAAAAACCCTACCTAATCATGAAGGAAGCGATCAAAGTGATTACTAGTTTATGTAGTGTTGGGGATCTCCCTAGGGAGAAAACCATCAAATACAAAGATGTGGAGGAGCTTACTGGCATTGATAAAGACCCTCGAGCTCTATTGATAAATAATCTTGCGAATTTTGTTGTAAGGCATGTTGTGTACGACATTTATTATAAAATCTATTTTAGAAATCATGAAGGTTCAACTTCAACTATTGTTGTATATCTTGCACACATGATGGTTAAGGAAAACAAGCCGTTTGATTTGTGTAGCCTATTACTTGAAAACATAACTAAGAATGCACGAATGTCATTGGTTGAGGGTATCCTTTTCGGTTTGGATATTTGTTCATGTGTTTGACTTTTTACTTTTTGAACTCGCTACTAGGAAGAGAAAATGTTGAGTGGGAATCCGGTATTCCTGTTGGAAAACAATTTTATAGATATTTAGAGTCATTGGTGGATAATGTAAGTGTTTACAGAACATATTTCAAATCCCTAAAGACAAATTTGTGCTCAAGTATGCCAATACCTAGTTAGTTTGAAGTGGGTTCATCCTCCGGTAAGAAAAAGTTGGAAGTTATCATTGGTGAGTCACCTTCAGAACCTAAAAAGAGGAAAACTATTGTAACAAATTCCTCAAAAGAAAAGAAGAATGAAGAATAATTTTTTTTTGGATCTGACTCCTTTGATCCAAAGGATATACAAATGATGCTAGACAAGGGTGAAATGAAGAAGATTGGTGAAATGTGGAATGTTTGCTCTCTGATTGAGAAAATTAAAATATATGATGTATTGGTTGATTATTTTCTCAATAGGGGTATTTTAGTTTCAAATGTATCATATTCTTTTCCAGATGATTTAGTAGAGATTATTGAAGAAAGAACATTGTTGGAAGGACCTGAAGGTCATAGGTTCAAAGTTATGGTTGAAAGAAGATGTAACAAAGAAAAACAAGTGTTATTTAAACACATGAATGAGAAAAAAGAATGCATCAAATAAATATTTGAAATCTACAGGTATTTTCTTTGGTGACTGGCAACTGTTGACAATTTTAGAAGTAGAATTGAAGCCGTTGAATCTTAGATAGATAATATTGGAAATAATTTTGATTTCTTCAAAGACAAGGATGGAAAACAGAGAATAAGAGTTGGTGAATTGCAGGTGGAGTTGCTGACTACTCAGAGGAAAAGAGAAGATATGGTTAAAACCTTCTAGTTGGTTAAGGAAGTTGTTGAGGTCCAGTTAGATCATCTCTCTAGAATTCTCTCTGATGCAGAAAATTGTGAACGATTGTGTCTGTCTTCTAATCAGAAATCCTCCTTTACACAACTATCTTTATTGGATGGTATGAGTGCAAGAATGAATTCAGTCGTGCTTGCTTGGAAAAGGATTCTTTCAATCATAAGAGAGAGGTACAAGAAAATATTTCATGTAAAAATTTTCATTCTCATTTGAATGTTTGAAATGAAGTGTTAGAATTTGTTTGTATATTCAATGTTTCCTTGTACAAATGTTTAAATCCTACCTTTTGGTTTCCCTTTTCCATTGATGTCAAAGGGGGAGAGAGTCATGTGAGCTGAGAGAGTCATGTGAAGAACAAATACGGTGATAGGAGGAGAGAATGCTGTGTTTTGTAAATTTTGGCACATGTTTCCATCAATGACAAAGGGGGAGATTGCTAGAAGAATGAAGAATAATGGCTATCTCTATAGTTTTGTGTTGTCATTGATGTCACCATGTTATACGGGTTGTGTCTGTAAGACTAAGCTAGTGCTTGATCTGGTATTTTGGTCTGGTACCTGAACCAGTATACAAGCTACACCCTTTGATATTTTGGTCTGCAATCCTCCACGGTTGATAGTTGTTGCTTGTAGTTTTGGGAAATAGTTTATGGGTGTTGAAAGCATGTATGATCAAAATCTCTCATGTTTCGGTGCTCGTATGATGTATCAAAATTATTCTATTGATCACTTTTTTCTATTAAGTCTATTTTTGGCCGACTTCATGAATAGTTGGTGATAGGGTGAATTAATTTTTGTTATGCAGATCTATGTGTGACCTATCTTAGGTCCATGCCGACATGATGTAGCATGTTTAGCATTTGGATTTATTTTTGGAAATATTTTGTGAATGCTTGAAGTTGACAATTGGTATTTTTGATAAACATATTGCATCTAATTAGTCTGACCTAGTTGATGTTTGTGGATGGATCAAGTATATATGCTAGACAATTTTCTTGAAGATGAAAATATAGAAAATACAGTTGTGAATGTGAATGTGCAGAAGTGCGAATATGATGAAGTGTTTCAAGTCAGTTTACTGAGCATCACTGGAACTGTATCAACACTTGTTAGGTGCACTCTCATCAATTCATTTTGGCTATGAAGCCAATTTTTGTTTTGTAATCCTTTTGTAGGCAGTGAGCCTCCTTGTCTAAGTAGTGAGCTTATGTATCCTGACAGTGAGTTCTATATAGGGAAGTTAGCCCTTGGCAATGTGCCTTATATATTTGGTTTTGGAACTACTTTATATAGTGAATTAATCCTCACCGTGGTTTTTCCCTTATTGGACTTTCCACGTAAAATATGGTGTTCATTGTGTTGATTTTTCTTTCTATTATCTACATTTCATGTTCACATTTAATAATAGAACAGTGTGGTTGTGAAATTGATAAGTGTTAAAGTTTGAGTTTAATTTTGTTGACAACTGATTCACCCCCCTCTTAGTTGTCCTGTTCCTTTTTAAAAAAGTTTACCCTTTACCCGCCTAAGCATGATGCTATTTCTCACACACATTACACTAGAAATAACCCACAACCACCACAACCAACCCCAACCTCCTTACCTTTTCCCAATTCTATACTGCCTAGTGCTCCTTGATTAAGAGAGTATGATCTTGTTGAGCAACTTAAGAGCACTACCACAAAGATATCCCTTTGGGACCTTCTTCATAATTCACCGAACTATCACTCTATGCTCCAAACAACATTGGAACAAATAATGGTTCCTCATGGTACAAACACAAATGATGTGGTAGTTGTTATACAAGGAATGAATGTAGTTAATGTAGACGTTACCTTTCATCAACATGAGCTCCCTCTGCTAGAATTAAGGAAGAAAAATGAGGCCTTTTATGATAATTTCTCAATACAATAGAATAGGCATCAAAAGAACCCTTGTTGATAATGGCTCCGCCCTTAATGTGTGTAGTGTAAAGCTCCTAGATCGATTATGTGTGGATAAATTCACAAATCAAACTTGATTCCTTATCTATTAGAGGATTTGAAAATATTACAAAGCAATCGCTTGGTGTAATCACTTTACCTATTATAGTCAGAATTATTACCTTGCAAACTCCTATTCATATCATGCTGTATGATCTTGTGTACAATATTATTTTGGGAAGACCATGGATTCATGAGATACATGTGGTGCCTTTGACCCTTCATCAAATAATGAAATATGCCTATAACAACAAAGTTTATCAGGTTGAAATAGACCCCAAGCTTGAAAGTTGCTTACAACTTGAAAAAGGAACAAGTCCTCTGAACACATTAATTCCAACATCTCATATAGAACCCCTTGAGTCTAGCAAACAAGAAGAACTTGTGTCTAAATTGCTAGATGATGATTGGGGTGCATTGGAATTCACACCTTCATTTATGGGTGAATACATAATCACATGAAAAGAGGATGAAAAACATGAACAACCCATGGTTATGTCAACTCAAAATTTGGAAGAATCCTCCCAAGCATCTACCTCATCTACTTTGGACAAAAATACAACATACACAACAAATTTTGATGAGATAGATTATCAACAACCACCCAACCCAAAGGAAATGGAAATACTTTATGGACAAGGTTATGAGCTTATGAAACAATTGGGATACAATGGTAAAGGATGTGAAAAAAATGAACAAGGAATTCATGTCCCTCTAGAACCTAATACACAAGAGACAAAGACTAGTTTGGGATATTATTTTTCTAAGATAACAAAAGCAACTCAACGACCATCATTAAATATCAACACCATCACATGTAAACCAAGAATCAATCTCACATTAAAAAATCCTGAATTCCTTGATATGGATTTACCGTCGTCATGGGAGTATGTTGAAAGTGATGAAGATTTGAAACAATTGTTAGGAGTTTATGATACAACATCCTCTACTCCTCCCATGAAATGGGTTACCTGTGCTATGATTAACACCAAGCAAAACAACATAAGTGATAAGCCACATACAAGCATAGAACCATATGATCTCAAATTTCCTAAGTCAAATGCACTCCCCTTAGGGGATACAATTGATATACCAATGGAAATAGATGATAAAGAAAAAAGTCATTAAGATTGGGAAGTTCCTTGATGATGAAGAACAAGAGGATACTACAACCTTTCTTCATAATTTTCCTAATTTTTTTGCATGGAAATATTTTGATATGCCAAGAATAGACCCAAAGATAGTCACACATAACATTGTTCTTGCTGAAAATGCTAAGCCTGTTTGATAAAAGATACGAAAAAATGAATCCTAAGATAGCCTTGCATGTTAAAGGAGAACTTGAAAAAATCCTTGACCCAGCTTTCATTCGACTGATTGATTATTCTCCTTGGATCTCAAACATTGTCGCAGTTGCTAAAAATGATAATCGTATTAGGACATGTATGGATTTCCGTGACTTGAATAAAACCTCTTTAAAAGACGATTTTCCCCTTCCTAATATTGACATGATCATGGATTCAACTATTGGACATGCTTTGTTGTCATTCATGGATGGATTTTATGGTTATAATCAAATCTTCATCAAACCACAAGATCAATACAAGACAACATTCACAACTGTTTGGGGAACATTTTGTTGGCTTATGATTCCCTTTGGATTAAAGAATGCAGGAACAACTTATCAACGAGCAATGACATTGATATTTCATGATTACATACCTAAAATCTTGGAAGATTATGTTGATGAAATACTTGCCAAATCCTTAACAAGACAAGATAATGTGAATGTCCTTCAACAAATCTTTGAATGTATGTGAAATACAACATGCGCCTAAATCCGAAAAAAGTGTCTTTGGAGTAGATAGTGGAAAATTTTTAGGGTTTATCATATCTCAAAGAGGCATTGAGGTCGACACAAATAAAATTGATGCTATAATAAACATGCCACCTCCTAGGAACATTTCTAAATTGCGCACATTACAAGGAAGAATTCAAGCCATCTGTCGTTTCATCACCTCTTTAGCTGATCGAACATTACCTTTCATAGATCTCCTCAAGAAGGATGCGAATTTTGATTGGAATGAGGATTTTAAATAGGCCTTTGAGAATTTGAAGGAATACCTTGCAACTCCACCCATTTTACAACCCGCTATGCCAAACAAACCGTTCATCCTTTACATAGCCACGTTAGCCCATGCTCTTGCAACATTGTTGGCTCAACAAGATGACAATGGAAAAGAACATCCTGTTTATTACATTAGTTGAACTTTAATCAATTATAAAATGTGATACACACCAATCAAAAAATAATGTTTGGCTCTTGTATTCGCTACTAGTAAGTTGCAACATTATTTACTAAATACCGAAATACAAGTCATGACAAAATTTGATCCTCTCAAACATCTTTTTAACAAAACTGACTTATCAGGACGTCTAGCTAAATGGGCAATGTTGGTGACCGAGTTTAACCTTAAGTTTGTTTCACAAAAAGAAATCAAAGGCCAAGCCTTGACTGACCACTTAGTTGATGCTCTTTGTCCTTTTTCACTACCTGACAATCATTATTTTCCTGATGATAGTGTGTTGACAATAAACATTCCTACATGGGAATCATACTTTGATGGGTCCAAGTGTAGAACATGTTCTGGTGTTGGAGTTATCTTAATTCCACTTGTAGGAAAGCCTATTCCCTTGTCGTATCGATTAAATTTCCTATGTATGAATAACCTAGGTGAGTATGAGTCACTAATTATTGGGTTGTGTGTTTCTTTAATCATGGGTTTCAAAGATATTAAGATCTTTGGTGACTCACAATTAGTAATTAAAAAAATAAATGGAACATATCAAGCCAAGCATGAAAAATTATCCAAATATAAGGATCTTATCATGCACTTGTTAGAGAAGTTTTAGACATTTACCATTGATAACATCCCACAAAAAGATAATCAGCTTGCAAATGCAATGGCAAGCGCTGCCTCTCTTATATCCCCTCAAGATCCTTCAAAAAATTTCACATTCACTATTCACCCTATCATGAAACCTTCAATTGACAAAAAATGGAAGAAGTTTTAATGACAAACGAGGAAAACTCGAGTGAATGGTATGATACCATATTCAACTATTTGAAAAGTGGTACCTTTCCTGAGCCAACAACCAAAAACCTTTGTGCTCATTTATGAAAGCTTGCATCTAAATATATAATCCTCATCGATGTGCTATATTGAATGTTGTTCAATGGTATCTTACTTAGATGCTTAAACAAATTTGAGATACCTCTAGCACTTCACCAAGCCCATGAAGGTGCTTGTGGTTGAAATTTTGGAGGGAAAACTTTGGTTCAAAAACTTATCTGTATTGGGTATTATTGGTGCAATATGGAACGTGATTGCTTTAATTATGCTCAAAAATGTCATAAATTTTAGGAACATAGCAATTTGCATCATGCTCCTGCTAGTGAATTTCAAACTCAACTTCTAATATGGCCCTTTACGGTTTGGGGATTAGACATTATAGGAAAAATTTCACCCCCTTCTTCCGTTGGACATACCTTTATCATCACTACAACTGATTATTGCAGAAAATGGGTAGATTCCATTCCTCTTCGATCTACAACAACTGAGGTAATATGTCGTTTCATCCTAGAACACATTATTGCTCACTTTGAACTCCCTTCCCCATTAATCTTTGATAATGGTACACCATTTAAGAACAATGATGTGAAGAAATTTTTGGAGACCTTTAATATCCAACATTGTTTTTTGACGCCTTATTACCCACAATCTAATGGTCAAGTTGAATCAACTAATAAAGTCCTTGAACAAATTTTGAAGAAAACTATTAATAAAAATCATAGGGACTGGCACACACAATTACACTATGTGCTTTGGGCTTATCTCACAAGTGTTCAATCTTCCATAGGGACCACACCTTATAATTTGGTCTATGGTAGTGAAGCAATAATACCCTTGGAGTTAGAGATTCCCACACTAAGAATTTCTCTTCAAGGAATTGTTGATGATACACACTATTGAAAACAAAGATTACACCAACTTGAGATGCTCGATGAATAATGCATTAACGCTCTTGAACATCTTCAAGCTTATTGCAAAAGGAAACATCACCATTACAATCTTAATGTTATCCCTCGATCATTCCACAAGGGTGACTTAGTTCTATCTACTAATCAGTGCAACATCAATGCTGACCCAAATGAAAGAGAAAAATTCAGTTCTAATTGGTTAGGACCATACATTGTTGACAAATTTTTTGGGTTTGGTGCATACATGTTAACAGAACTAGATGGCACACTCCTTAAGGAACCTATCAATGTCGTGCATTTGCATCAGTATTATGTCTAACCCCTTTGAATAGTATGAATGATAAAGTAGTGTTGTTAAAGCTATTGGGTCATATCCTATATGCTTTTACATTGCTTCATTCTTGACAAATCAATCATGCATCTGTCTAGAGAACTAAAGTGATTATTTCATTTATTAATTACTTTAGGTTTCATACTATTCACATTCCTCTTATGTGTTATATGATAAGTTAGATCATTAATACATTTAATTTAGCATAACATACTTAATCATCATGTTAGATCTAAAAGAAACTGTAATAAGTTTTAATTAGATCATATAAGTCTTGTTTTAAGTAATCTTCCAAAGGTTATTTAATTAATCACATCACTATTTAACATTATAATACATTAAGACAAGTCATAAAACATCAAATGATCATATATTTATATATCCAAAGTTTTATGTACATATCATCACAATATACAACATCATTGAGGTCTGTGGGTACTTGACCCCTCGGGCTTTGGTACCCATGATCCAGTAGCAAGACGTTGAGAGATAGTCATATGTGATCATAATCACAATCCACTGAATCTGAGTACAAACTCTAGGCCCTGTATCTATCCAAGGGCTGCCTGATGCTCCCCTACTATCTACTCCCTCTTTGCCTATAGCCATGCTATCTCTGCCTCTAGTGTCTCAATCTTTGCTAGAGTCAGGGATGACTGTCCTACAGTTTCAGCTCGATGGAGTCATCTCCTCAGAATCTCATATGCTACCTATAACCTTGCGAATGGTCTAAGTAACTCTAGATCCTCCTCCATGATAGGTGGGGGTACATAATCTGAGTCCATATCCACCTTGTCGATGGATGATGGTACTATCTCTGTAGCTACTTGACGGTAGAGCTCTTGCCAGTCCCTCGTCACTCTTGTAAGGTAGAAACAATACACAATCAGTGCACATCATCATGATATATATATATATATATAAAGAGCATAAGCACTAAAGTACATGCATAAAATCAAATATCATCACCTATACCTCTGGTAGGATGAGTAATATCAACATCATCCTATTCAGGGGTATGGAAGATGTGCTAACCTCTCCACAACTGTGGGTACTGATGTGTACTGCAGCTACTGCTCGTGATCTTATCA
Organism: Sequoia sempervirens; assembly: GCA_007258455.2. Lineage (NCBI taxonomy): Eukaryota > Viridiplantae > Streptophyta > Pinopsida > Cupressales > Cupressaceae > Sequoia > Sequoia sempervirens. The sequence goes on from VDFB02179234.1 coordinate 1,695,319, forward strand.
TACGAATGGGAGAGGGATCTCCCCACTCATGTCAATCCTCAGCCGCTGCCTCATCACTATCACTCAAGGGTGGATTATCCTCCTCATCCTCCTCCTCATACTCCTCCTCCTCATCCTCCTCCTCTCCCTCCTGGCCATCATAGTCTGGATCTATAGCCTCATTGTACTCATCATCAATGACATCAGTGAATATGTCTGTAGCCTTGTATTGTGTCTCCTTGGCCCTATCCTCTCTCTCATCTCCCTCATTTGGTAGTGGTCCTGCATCTCCTACATGCTCATCCATTAGATATAATAGAGATGGTTGTGATACCGTCCACCACTCCTCATAATCCCATGTGGCACAGATGTTGTCTGTGTTGGAGACTGGAGGCTGGTTGTGATCTGAGAAGTCATAGTCACTCTCAGAAACATGGTCTAGAGTGAGCCACACTGTATCACCTAGTCTCTGGGAACTCTACACTGACCTGAAAAAGGATCATGCCTAGGGTGGCATTTGAATCTGTCTAAATTACCGCATAGTAAAAAGGACATACTATGTGATCATGTTGGCCAACTAGATATCTATCTAACTGTAGTCTCCTCAACCGTCTCATGTGATCTAGCCACTGTAGCATCAATTGATAAGGTCTCCATAAGATCTCATCCTCCTTCAGTCGATCAAATCGCACTCTCCAAAAATGTAAATCCCCATACTGCCATAACCGTCGTAGAGGATAGCTGAAGGCCCGAGGATACCCCATTGCTGTAGCACATGGGAAGCCAATTGGTCTAGTACACGTAATATGCTCCAGGCACCACATCTATAGAAGCGTGCAGTGCACCATGCTTTGTACCTCCCAAAAAAAAATTGACCAAGATTATAATACAAATGTGCTAGGATATATCGACCCTAGGCATATACTGTATGATGCTTCACCATCCCTTGAATCAAATTAACTAGTCCTCCCTCAAGGTGCACTGCCCACCCATCAGGGACAAGAACTAGTTCCACCATATGCATCATGATTCGTCTAACCATTGGCGCTCATGAATATAGTAACATCGCCAAGTCTATCCACCCTCTCACTTACTCATCATGCACTAGACCACCCAAACAATACTGCATATCTACCTTCTACTCGTAGAAGGTGCAGTCTCTCTCAAAATTTACCCACTCTCCCCAAATCAAAACATGAAGAATATGGTGTACGTCTTCCAAGGTAATCGTCATCTCACCTATCGACAGGTGGAATGTGCATGTATATGTATCCCAGTGCTCACAGAGCACCATCAACATTGCATTGTGGTACCTCATGGGGGACATGAGGTATGCCCAATAGATGCCTATGACTTGCATGCACTCTATCTCCTCCACTGAAAGTGATGGGGCTAAATCTCTCCAAAAGCTCAACTACCTACCCCCTAGCCATTGTTGTGAACAGGTGGGTACTTATCAAAATCACACAAATATGCTCTAAAAATGATCTAATATCTTTTATTTTTACTTTATTCATCATGCAAGTGTACTAAAGTTCATCTAGTGTGCTTTCCTAAAGGCCCTATACACTTTAGAACCTTTTTGGGACACTTCACGAAGAAACAGGACACTTTGCGAAAAAGTGAGACACTTTGCGAACAAATGGGACACTTCGCGAAAAAAGGGGGACACTTTGCAAAAAAATTTCCAAGATCCTAAATTAACCTAGAAATGCATAAAAATAATTAAATAATTACATAAACACATAAAACAGGTAGCAAAATTGACTCACCTTGTGATGACACTCACTGTGTGCCACCTGGTCTCATAGAACATCCAATCACACAGGCTTGTAGTCTCGTCTACTCGACATATTTTCATCTTCACTCGTCACTCTCACACTACAAGAAGGTAAAATAAAATAGTAAGTGAAAAATTACTTCACTTTCACCTCTTTTAAGTCTTTTCATTCTTTTTACTCTTATATATAAAATTAGGGTTTTTCCTATCTTAAGAGTCCATAAAGTACTTTCTATTCAAAACACCATAACAGGTGCTAGGGAACTCTATTTTTTACACTGTTTGATGTGTTGGAATTATGATTCCACACCCGACATCATCAATTGTCTATCATTATATAGCATGGTACTTGGATATTTCCTAAGATATGATGTTCCTTATTCGATGTGGCTAGTTTGCTACCTTGATTCCACCTCCATAAAGCAAGAGAAATCAAGGGGGCATATATCTACCCTCGAATTTGATTTCTAGAAGTGGCATAAAAGGGATTTTGGACAACTAATGAATTCGTGTTGCAGGATACAATTCCTAATGTTTTGGTTTTGTAGATAACTACACTGGGGACTTCATTCTCCCATCTTTTGAATGAGTATCCTTTTATGAAGTAAAGTGCACTGTTGAGAGTCCTTTATCTTACATATGCACATAGAGTCATATGGGCGCTAAAGTGGGGGCTAAATGTGGACACAAAAATTGTACTCCTTTGGAGATAGTACAATATGTGGTCTAATTTATTCCTATTTTAGACACCCTTGCAGATCAATCACCCCTTATAAACTGCATTTATAGGCCCCTAATGCTCACTATTTTGGACTATAAGGCCTATTCCACTCACAAATCATACAAATACTGAAAATAAACATTCAAATCACTCAAATTCCACAAAACCTACCTCAAAAACCCCTGGTGTGACTAAGTCGCCTAGGGTGGCGACTTAGTCCCTTTTGAGGTATTTTTCACTTTTGAGTGGGAAAATCACCGGCTTAATTCAAATTTCTTATGGATGTCAACCTATGAAGTTAAAATAATGAATAATTAGGTGTTAATGCCTATAAATGCATGTTTTAAGGTCATTTTTCACAACATTAAGTCATTTTCAACAAGCAAATTCAAGAGTCAAGAGTCAAACATCTTTCACAAGAAGATTCATTAGACTATCTACAACAAAGTTGAAGCTTTAGGGCAACAAGTTAGGGTTTTTGCAGGTCTTCAAGCTCACTTTTTGTCCAAGATCTCACATTGTAAAGGGTTGATCATGGATGCCTATGGAGAATCATGGAGAAATCTAGGTTGAGGAGATGCAACTAGCCATCAAATCAGTCCTAAAGACTTGTTTTCAAAGTGATTCCATCTTCCATTTTCTCTCTATCTTTAGCCTAAGGAAGGTTTGCATGTCATTAAGATTCATTTCTAATGTGATTTAGTGTCTCTTAGAATGAGTCTTGCATTGTTCTAAATCCATTTATACATCTTATTCTTGCACTTTAGCATAGAGTTGCATCTTATTTTCATACTTCCTAGTCTTAGACACACTTAGGGATAGGGTTTTATGCAGATTTTATCTCTTTCAAGGTTTAAATACCAACTAGGGGTTTGATCAAGGCAAATCCCCCATTAGAAATCAATTTATACTATGTTTTGCAAGCATTTCATAAATTTAGATTCGTGTTTCTGCCAGAAAACAAAGTGCAGACTGTGGGCTTCCATTTCCACTTTCAGATTTGCAGAAGATCCTAAGTGGACCAAGTCAGCAACAGTAGCGACTTAGTCCCACTGCACTAGTTTCTCAGAAGTTTTTGCAGTTCTGGATACCCATTTGGCAAAAACAAATTTATGGGTAGTTTCCCTGATCTAGGACTAAGTTGCCCAACTTGGCGTAAGTGTCCCAGTTCACTAGAAAATCAGATTTCCCAGAATTTCAGAGACATTTACAATCTTCATTTCAGCCTTCATCAGTTTCTAGGTGCACAATTTCTGTTTAACATCTTTATCTTGTTCTTTATTGCATTCATTTTATCTTTCTGCATATCACAATGTGTTTTCAAACAACTTACATTTCTTAGTTTTTGCATTAATACATAATTTCTTCTATTGGTTTATTGCATTTAGACATTGCATCTAGGCATATTCCATCCATCCTTGCATTGATTTTGAGTGTAGACATTGCCCATTTTGGCCCATCTTTCTCCTTTTAGGTGAAAAACCCTAGAAGTGCTAGAAAGTCCTTAGATGCCAAAATCTTTGTTTACACGTAGGATTAAGACACATGTCACAATCTTGTCTAATTATATGTCTCATATTTCCTTTATAATAAAGGCCTCTCATTTTCAATGCATCAATATTGTATCCATAATCAAGTAAGTTATTATTGTCACTCTCTCTTGTGGAAGATATTTTGGTCTTGCAGTTGTTCCTAGGGTGTTGGGAGTTCACCATTAACTCATACACGACATCAAAACTCCAATGTTGCAGATTCCTTCCTAGCTTTGAGGGACACATCTTGGCTTAAATATTTTTTTGGGTGCATTTTGGGGTTTCAATGACCTTCCAATTGAATCCAAGGTATCACAAAAAGTTAGGTTTGTTTTCCCTTTACTAAAATTTGTTATGTTTTGTTAGATCTACAAGGGGTTTCAGGTAGGGTTAATGTTGCTAGACCAAGAGGTAGCTAAATTTTTGGAGCATACTAGACTAAATCTAACTTGGACATCACATTTTGAAGGCCCAAAAACCTAAAGATTGACTATCGAATCATTAAAATTCGACACTTTGTCCCAGGGGTATCAAAGGTTTTTTTTTGTTGTTTTTCACAATTTATATATGAAATTCATATAGTACAGATCTGTACCCTACAAATATGTCATACAGTACGACATCACTATCTCAGTCTATAATCTTTGGTATATTGGGTGAATATCCTTGATATATTCCTCTATTATACATGTCATATCTACTTTGCATACATGGGTTGGTCAGTTGTCATTTCATAGGGTACTTTTTTGGTATAAAAATTATCAAGATTTAATATTATTTAAAATTTATTTTAAAACCCATGTAAATATTTTACTAATGGCTTATGATCACCAATGGGTTTGGCTTAAGTGCTTAGGCATGAGGGTTTTAACCAACCCACCCCATAGTTAGTGGTGGGGATTTATCAAAACCATCTATTTAGTTCTAGATCACATGGGCGACCGACGACCAGGCCCAAGGGCCTTAATTTGACCCCTATAGCTAAAATAAGTCATTTTAAAAAAAAATTGCTATAACTTTTGATCCAAGGGGTGAAATCTTGAAAACAAGATACTGTCAAAAATCTGGCTCTATGAATTTTCATGTGGTGGAAGTGATTTTACAATTTTTTTATGTTTGATTCCTGTTGATGCCAAAAATTGGCAAGGTAACAACCCTTTGTGGGAAACTCAGTTTATGGGGGACCTATTGCGCTAAACTAAGTGACCTCCAAATTTTTAAAGAAGTCGACTTCTTTTGTGAATGGGGTTTTGGAATGGGAAAAGGAAGCAAATATAAAATAAAGAATTTGACTAAGGCAATACGCCAAAATTCAGATAAAAGGCACAATAAACATATCTTTTGGATATGATCTAAGGGCCTATTTAGAAATTTATCATGTCCTAGAATATCAAAGATTAAAGATTGTAGCATGAACAGTTCATTTAATGACATAAAATAATGATCCTACTCATTTACTAAAAAAAGGAGTCAAAATACATGATTTGAACTAGCAAACTTGCATTCAAATTATAGAAGTACAACAAAGAAACCATTCAAAAAAAATGGCACAGCATAAGGTTTATCAATAGCATAAGAAATAGAGAGGGAAAACAATGGCACAATCTATGAATCTTGCAATAATTTAAACAATACAAAGGCCTGGTCTCTCCAACAATCTTGTAATTCTAAAACTAGCAAAAAACATATGATCTTCAAACTTGTAATCTAAAATATTGGAACCTTGGACCTGTGGAAATTGGAACTTAGAACCCTTTCTCCAAAGAAAAGAGTAGTATTTATAGCAAGCCTTCCATCGCTTGGTAAGCAGCAACAAAAAAGATTCAGAATCTGAGCAATGATGTTGAGGTAATGATTTCCATTGGCCGTTGTAACAGAAAAGATTCAAAACACAACATTTGGTCTCCCTCCATTCAGGTGCATCCCCTGTGAATGATGGTAGTGGTCCAACAAATCCTCATGCAGACAAGTGTCTCCCTTTAGAATAGGCAGTTTAAAAATGTGGCAGCATCCTGCGGCTCATAGTCTGCCTCATCCCCTGCATTGAAGAAGTGTGCGCTGAAGAGACGTGTGGCAGCATTTCGCTACCCGCAGTCAATCTTTCCTTCCTTTGCTAAATGCTTGCACAGAGAGGACAAATAGAAAAATGTTTACTGTAGCCACTGCTTGTGGGGCCTGCCAAATCCTTATGCGAATGCAAGCTACGTGGCACGCAAGCGGGGGCCAATGAGGGAACGAAAGGAAATGATCAAATTAGCCCATGGTGATGGCATGTGGGAGCATTTCGGGGGCCGATGGAATAGCAAAGAGGAAATTCATTCAGAGTGCGATGAGAAAACATGTAGCCAGAGTCGCAGTAATAATAAAAAAGAAGCCAATGAAAATTGTTGAAGGAACGAGCTGGTACCTAGCCAAAATCAAACCTGAAGGGAGCATGGTGAATTCCAAATTCATAGCTTTTGACAACTATCAGGGGTGTTTTGCTTTGAGGAACATGAAACCAAAAATTTTCTTTGGTTTGCAGACCAGAGCGCCATCCATTGGCGATGGAATTAGAGCTTGGAAAGGGCCGCTTGCAGAGGTGGCCAGTCATTCTCAGAGGGTCTCACTATATTGTGAAAATTCTCTTGCGCCTTGCCTAGGTCAATCATTTCTTTATGAGGCAACGTCTTAGGTAAACCGGCCCCTACTTCACAATGGAACAGTAGCTGCGCAAGGGGATGAATGACCCCTTCAATGTCTGTTGCAGTAGGTGAATGGCTGAAACTCTGAAAAGGGTTTGGGTCTCGCTCCTTCTCTTCAATTCTTTTTGAAATCTATTCGACCATGGCTATCGACCCATCTTCAAAAAATGGAGATGGCAGACCCATCTCACTCAGCCTGGAGAAAATTTCCCTCATGTTGTCTATTGTCTGGTTTAAAGTAGTTGTGGCCACTTTAGTTCGCTGCAAGGCCAAGTGGCAATGGATAAACTTGTTTTTCATTTGAGAAGTAGCATCCCGATCTTCGATCCTTGCCTTGGCTGGGTCTTCATCAAAAATTGAATATAGCTTGGTCAACAAATTCTTTTACTCAAGCACCTTCTCTGAGATGAATCATGGGAATTGCTCAATCATCTTATGAACCTCCTGGCTCAATCTGGTTGCCTTTGAGACGAGCTAGAGTGTTGGCTATAGTTCTAGGTAGAAAGTTTTAATCTTTTCCCAATAGGAAATATATAGCTACCGAGCTAAAGGGATGAGGTCTGGCCGTGCGAAGGAGGCTTGAAGAGAGTTCTTTAGAGAGGTGATCTCCGCATCCCTTGAGTTGATGGCCTCTGTTAATTCTGCATTTCTCTTTTTTGTAGATGCCAATTGCTCTCCGAAGCTACTTATCTCCTTATACTAGTTCTCCTCGGCTTAGGAGCAGTTGGCTAATTCTGTGTCAAGAGAGGACTTTGTCTCCTGAAGCTCTTTCTCTAACTGGGCCTTTCGGTCCTCAAAGTCCTTATGATTCTTTACTAATTATTGCTCATATAGAGCACTTTGAGCTGCTAACTCTTTATCTTTTTACTATAGATTTTGCTCCAATGAAGTTAATTGACTCTGATATTTTTGGTTCCTTGCCCATAGCTCAGTCAGCAGCATGGGGTCAATGGATTGGGACTTATCGAGTTTCTCTTAGAGCTCGCTCCGCTCTAACAACTCCACTTTCACTTTGTTAGACAAGCGCACAACCTCAACTTCTAGTGATTTCTCCTTCACTTCTAGGAAATTGAACCTTTTCTTCACAAGCTTTAGTTGCTCCTCCTTTTTCTTCAATTGACGACTGGATTTCAAAAATTTGGTCGTAACCACTCGCTATGTTTCCTCCATGAGTTCCACCTTATCATGCGGTCGGGCTATGGTCAGATCAAGCCCCATGGCATACATGTTGTAATCACTTGCCAACATCTCGCCTTGTGGTTTGGTAACATTTAGGTACATGGTGGAAAATTTTAGCGTTTGTTCCTCTTCATTGTAAACTATATACACTTTGGGCTTCACATCATTTTTATCATCCTTTACTTTTCGCTTTTGGATCCTAAGGGCTTGCATTTGCTTCGTGGCATCTCCCTAGGAAATGAATTTGGCTGGTGACTGAACTAGCCTGCCAGCAATAGGTGTACCAGGAGGTAGGGCAAAAGGAAATACCCGTGTAGCGGGCCCTTGTGTTTTCTTTGGTGGGAGATTGATAGTTTTTGGGGAGAAAAAGGGAACTTGCCATAGTTCAGTTTGGGAACTAGCGGAAGGGCTCATTAGTTGAGGTGATGGGGTGGTCATAATCGAGTTTGTTTGATGGGAATATTGGGTTAGACTCAAGATAGCAGAGGCAATAGAGGTGCTCATGGTGGTTGAGATCTTGGAAAGAGAGGCAAGGAGAGATTGAGCAGTGGCGGTCGGCGTTAAGGTTCGCGGAGGTGTTAAGATAGATGGCCTAGTCTGAGCGAATTGGGAGAAACCTCCCGAAAACATTGTGTCTGGGGCAAATGAAGCAGGGCTGACACTTGTAGTAATGGGCGTTGTGGGAATAGAAGAGGAAACCAAAGATTGAGAAGTAAGAAAAGTGGAAGCAAAAATTACCTGTTGACTAGACATGCATAGTGCTTCACTTGTCACTAGTTGCTTACTTACTTTAGGTTTCTGGCTTGCCATGAGCACTTGGCTTGTGGCAGCTTCTTGTGATCCTTCCCCCGGAATAGCCTCAATGCGCTGCCGCTTAGTGGGCGGGGATTCCTTGACCTCCATAGTCTCTATAGCTTCTGGTTGTTATTGCTGGGGCACTCTTGTCATCTTGGAGGCCTAGGTGAGTGTCCGCGAAGCCCGTGATGCATTTAGTCACACATTTGAAGCGACATAAGTAGATTTCCCTGTAGATTTCCTTCTTTGTTGGGTTGAGGATACTAATGTCTCAACTTCCTCTTTTGCTTGCTCTTCTCCTTCATCGGGGTCATCGCCCGCGCTAACACTTGAGTCGAAAGATTCATTCTCTTCATCTCATAGCTGTTCAAACTCTTTATCCTCTTTTACACCTTCATAAGGTATATCAGGTCATTTTGTTTCCTGGGGATATATCCAAAATGCTCTAATTTTTTCATTAGTCCATTCTTCCTCATTTTGTAGGTTATTGGACAAAGTCTTCTCCATTTTATAGTTTTCATCATAGTTCGCCACAATGAGATGGAACTTATGCCATGATGGCCTAATGTCTTCCATGAGGATATGAACTAGGTCAACCAACATTTCATCTTTATCTTCTAGCGGGTTGCGTCTCCTTTCCTAGTAAGGCCGAGGGCTGTGAGTTACCTTGATGTGATCATACGGTAAATAATTGAAAGGGTTGTAATCCCACTTGTCACAGATCATTACCAACCCTAAATGAGCTAGTTTATCTTGCAAAAGTAATGTGTCTACTTCTTTTTTAGAACCTTTGTTTTGAAAGTTAGCAAACAGGTGAAGAATCCCTTCCTCTTGACACTTTTCTCGCTACAGAAGGCAATATCAATGATGTATGCCTATTGGAACAATTCCAGAGCCAACACTTGATTAGTCACACATGTCAAAAGGCGGAAGGGTTCCCCAGTGAAGCCTCGCATTCAGATGAATATAAAATCTGCTTTGAAAAACCAGTCACACTTTGGAGTGAAATTCTGCATAAATTCAGTCTGAGTCAAGGTGAGCCTATTAGCATGCTCTTCTCCTAGTAAATATTGCAAAATCGGAGTCAAGAAATGATTCGAAAATGTGTAATAATAAAAAGTAGAGGAGAGGAGAGGGGTCCAGACAGAAACTAGTTTTCTCCTACCCTTCTCATCAAAGATAGTGTTAGTTGACAGATTTGTCCTTTGAAAATGAACATAGAAAATGACTCAAAATGCTCATAAAGAAGGACAAACAACACTAACAATTGAGTCACTTGCGATAGAAAGTTCTCTCTGCTTATTTTACAAGGCACAACTACCTTTGAAAGATATGCAATGAATGAGGAAATGGGGTATGCTTTTGATTAGAAAGCAGAAAAGGAAAACTACCATCTACCCATAGCCATGAAATAGATGTGAAAGATTAAACTAAAACAAAGATGGATGGAGATAAATGACACAAAGTTCCTCTATGCTACACCCATAGATGAGAAACGAGAAAACAATGAGTAGAAAATTCCCCTCTAACAGATGAATTATTTTGAATTCAAAGGTTCAAACATAATGCATACACAGTTCAATATAACAGAACAAACACTAAAGAATAACTAAAATGAAACAAAGTTCATTTGCAATTAAAGAGAACATGCACAAATGCACCAATTGAACATATCCTCTTTATTCTCCAATATCAAATAAGAGTTCACAGACCCAAACTTCCGCTACAAAAAACTGTGTTAAAAGAGAAAACAAAACTGCCCCTTCCCCTGTTCCCAAAATAATAGAAAAGGATCCCCTCTTTCTGTTTTCAAATTACATATTTATAAAATCACCTAGCAGCCTTTCGGTTGCCCATAACCATTTCTTGAAAAGAAAATAAAAAATTTCCCCCCTTTTATCCTCACCGGAAGTAACTGTTTCTTGACAGCCTCTTTATATTCCTTTGTAGTGACTTTCTTTTTCCTCTTTAAAGGTTTCTTATTAAGTCAATCTAAGATGACTTAATTTTGCTATATTATTTGAAAAGTGACATTACTAAATGAAATTTCCAATTTTATAAGATTTGCAGATATATTTTCCATGTCACCGAAAGTATCAATATGCATCCATCTTCCTGATAAGGCTCCACCTTAACCATACACATATGTTTAGAAAAACATGGGATCAATTTCCTGGATCATACTGCAATACTTTTGTGCCGAGTTGGGAAATTTACGTTCTCTATTTCCCTATCCTTTCATTACTAATTGTCACACAATTTTTATGTTTTGTATCTTCTGTTTTCTATATCTTTATATTTCTTCAACAAGCATTATACAACTCTAAATCCTCTATCTTCATCGTGTGAACTTGATTTCTTCAATAACTCTTTGGTCAAGAAAGATGAAAAAATTGCAGTCTCATCCTCAGTTTTGTATTCCTTTAGTGCCATGATTCACTTCAACTGCAGGCTTTCTCTTTGGTCTTCTACTTGTTCATTGCAACATTGAACAGGAGTTAAGACCTTTACTCCAATTTTGTATCACTGGAAAACCTTTAATAGTTTCTCTCTTCAAATGTTTAGAATTTTTTGTTAGCATCAAATCATCCGTTTCTTTAATGTTGGTTCTTCTCTCAGTAGAGATCCTTTTTATGCTACCTCATTCACATCATTTTTCTCATTTAAACATTTGATACACTCCTTTGGTTGTGTTTGGATTGATAATATTGATGTAAACATTTGAATCAAAAATACCCTGCCTTGGAGAGTCAAGTTGCACCTTTTCACGAAAATTGCCTCCTGAAGGAGAGATATTGGTGAAGAGGATTTATGTGATGTTGGATAATATTCCTCGATTTTAGGGATTCACTTTACTTTCATACCTAGAATAGAAGTTCTCGTATGTGGTCTAATTTATGCAAATTAGGTAAATGTGAAATGCAGCAAGCCCGCCAACGAACCAGAATTCCATACCTACTCCAATAACTTTGAATGACAGTTTCTAAAGCTTTTTTGATAAATCCATTTTGTTCATATCCTGCAATTACTGCATTCAGAGTTTGAGCGCCATCATGCTTATGTTGGTAGAGGAGTTAGGAAGTCGTGGCTACTACGAACTTTTGAACTTTTCATTGTCAATTGTGATTACTTGACCATCTGGAAGCTCATAACTCTTTTCTATTGTTTCTTCGCTTCTTAATAGTTCCATCTCCTTTTCAAAATCCATTGCAATATATGCCAATTTTTCCTTGATGCCTCAGACAATTTTGCGTTCTGTTGTAGTGGCGAATGAGTAGCCTCTCTCGGTAAGGATTTTGCAAAGGGATTTTGTTAAGTCTCTGCCTGCAAGGTCCATTCTATATATTGCATGAAGTATAACATAGCCTTCATAAATGGGCACAACATGAGTGACCCCATTTCTAGAGTTCAAAACAATACCTGTAGTTCTTCCACTGGCATATAGAGAGAGCACAACTTGGGAAACACCAACAGGGTCGCATTCACACGAGAGTTTTTAAGGCCTTTTCAACGAGATCATTTTGTGCACATACTACAATCATCGCATTCCACGGGGTTGCATATCTTTGAGGTATTTATCAAACGGTTCAGGCGCCAACTCCATGCTTCCACATCTACATACATGTCTATCAAGGCATTTCAAACCATAATATTGGCAAAATCCACTTTCTATTATACTTTGATTATGTCCACACCCTGTGATAGTTCTTTTCAACAAATTTTCTTGGCTTGTATTCGGCCACAACGTTGTAACAATGACGCCTTAAGAAACCGCAGTTCTTCGAGGCATTTTTGTCAGACAGTTCATGCACCATATCTATGCGGCTTGGAGGGTGTTGGAAACTATCGTAGAATCGTGGATTTTTACACGTACCAACTGCATATGTTCTAAAGTTTCTGAAACCTTTTCAGTATATCCATTTTGCGGATATCTAACAACCATGGCGTGCAAACATTAATTAGATTTGCTCAAAAAAATTTAAATCCTTTTCAACAAATCTATCTGCAATCATTACAGTCCATGAGAACTCATTTCATTGAGAATTTTGTTAAACAATATCACGGCCACAGTTTGCAACTTCATTCATCGGAGCATTCCGCATTAAAGTGTCTAAACCAATTCAACCCATTCTCTTGGTGTATATTCTACCATGGTACAGAACATGCATCGTTTCCTTGTGATGTCGCATTGCCGGGGATTTTACTAACTTCATAACCTTAAGTCGGGGATTTTAGAATTCACACAACCACCGACATGAATGGAGTCGGCCGATCGGGGAAATATGTAACCTTATAACCAATGTCGGGGATCTTTGAGGTTTTAGAACTTGGAAAACTCCCGACACTTAAAGACTGGTGCGGCCCCCAATAAAATTTAAACTTAGGGTGCTCGTGTATTGAATCTTCATATTTTTAAAAATATCCCATCAAATGACTTTAATAAAGTCATCCATTTTTATAAAATTTAAAACAATGGCATTAATAAAGTCTTCTCAGACTTTATGCGACATTCACAATTTCCTAGTTCTTCAAATGAACAAGTATATGACCTTGAAAAATTCTCTGATCAATGATTAATTTCCCAATCAAAGGTAAACAATCTGTTCCTTGGAATTACTCTCTGAAGTTGATCAAAATGATAGAAATGACTTTTATTTATTTCCCTTGAAAATGCGCTTATGTCAAAAAGACGGAAACCTCCATATCTTTTGCAAAAGGGCTATATTTTGCACAAAATTTGGACAGAATGATGATTTGAATACTCTGAGAAAAACCCAGAAACCATTTGATCTCCAACAATCCAAAAGTCAAAATTTGATTCAAATTGTCAATCATGAGCCGAAAAATGTGAAGCTACAAATCTTGTAAATGGTGAAGCATATGACCATGAAATCTTGTCAAATTGGATGAAATAGGAATATGATTATGCCTATAAGAGGAATTATCTCTAGTTTGCATAGATTTTGAAAAACAATTGTTTTTGGGATTTGGCAAGCTAGGGTGTATACAAGAATGCACAAAATTTGAAAAAAATTTAAATTTCAAATTTCAGGGTAATAGATAGATAACTTTAACCGCTCACAAAGAAGTTAGGCTTTTGATATAAAAACATATAAGTAAGATAAGAGACAAATTTGAACTTTCGTTCAGTTGGGTATTTGTTAATTTGCTCCAACATCTTCTTTGAGAGGAATTCTCCAAAATCATTCTAGAAGTAAGACTTCGGTCTGCGGAATTGGAAAGCTGGACCCAATTGAAAAGCATGCACCTCTTGGTCGGTGTGACTGAACACAAATGCCATAATTGAAAAGGCATGTTGCAAATCCTCCTTGAAAGCACTGTGCGAAATAGGAATCCTTGGTGGCTTCTCATGGTCTGCTTCAATTCTTTCGATTTCTTCGTTGTAAAATTCTAGGGCCTTATCCCTGGTGCTCCATATATCATTTCCTCGCTTAAGAGTGAATGATTCCACCTCCATCCCTCTTTGCGCAGGGTCTAGGATGCACAACATATACCAGAAGGCTATCGGGCTAATATTAACAAACAGAGTCCGACCCTCAATAGTGTTAGTAATTGGGTCGAAATGCCTAATGGTAGCATCCACCAACTTTGGGCAGTAGTGCACAATTGGGACCATATATTAGGGAATTCCGCTAAACCATATCTTTTTTGCAAGTGATATTGGCCACTTGGACACCTTCATCCGAGCATAGGAAGATTCCCTCAATCCCTTGGGGTTTTTTGCAAGAAAGGGATCATGGACATTATCCCACTCTTCATGAACTGAGTTTTGGTCTCTGTAATTTATGGGCTTGTCCAGTGGACATGTGTTTGTCCATACTGGCTTTTTAGGGATGCCCGGTGTAGCATAAGAAATATCCTCAAAGACATTAACAGCTAGTGCTCTTCGCATAGCTTTAGTTAGTCTCTGCATCACCACTGGCCTAGCTCCCTGGCTTGAACTTTCGGCCATTGCTAATCTGTTGGAAGCTTTTTCTTTTGCTTGAATTTTCTGCAACTTTACTTCGGCTCTGGAAGTGCACTAGAAATTTTTCCTTCTTCTTTGAGTGGCATCCTTAGAAGAAAATTTTTAAGTGCTTTAAAACTTCTTCATGCAATATTTAGCGATCTTTTCTCAAGGTGGTAGATGAGAACCACCTTTTTGCATTTAATGCGGCATGTACCGCCAACCCTTTGGCTTGTGAGAGATGAATTACTTGCCATTTTGATTTGACAAGAATTCATGAATATAATTAACAATTTTATGTACAATGTGATTTTCTTGGAACTTGAGCCAATGCCTTGCAAGCAGGTTAAACATTTGTATGTGCTAGCAATTAATATCTTGAAAGGAATGACTAGGCTGAAGATGTGATCAACATTTGAAAAGATATGAGTTTCACCTTGGGAAACGTAAAATACCTAGAGGATGACACCTTAGTCCTTGGTCGTGCATAACACCGCCGATTGTTGCCACCAGCTTAAGTTAATTAATTAGCCTTCATCAGTTTTTCACGCAGCAAGCCGTACTCAACAGACGCAACTAGGTGGGAATTTCAAGGCTCAGGCCTGGGCACAACTTTCAAGTTGGTACTTGATTACCATCACGTTTATGGCAAGCAGATTACCTCGCCTTTCCTTGATTTTCTATAAATAGGCCTCTAAGCAGTAATGAAATCACACTTAGCAATTTGAGCAGAAGTAGTATTAGGTAATTGGCGTAGCAGTTTAGCTTTTGCAGTTGCGTAGCATTCTCATAGGCTAGACTTAGGTGCTTTGTAGGGATAGTTTTGAGGTATTTGCAGTAAGTCTGACATGGTGAATACCCCGATTAGGCTAGTGTCGCACAAGTCCCAGACTGCCTTCCTAGGAGAGATTTCTACCAGGCACTTAAAGAGAATGACGAAGAACAAACATTCACTGTCCATTATAGCCATCAAATGGGTTTTGGGATAGGACTTCCTTGAGTACAAGGATAGGAATAGAGTTGATACCAACGTTTTCTCACACTTTGTGGCCTCCATGTTAGATATAAGGATTCCCAAGCCATTGATTCTTCGTTTGGTGAAGAAAATTTTCCCCAAGAAATACCTGAATGGCCTCAAAGAGGTCATTGCAAATGCTGCATATGGTGGGGGGATTCCGACTACGAGTGACCTCCATAGGTTGATAGAAGAGGATGATGTCATGCCATGGCTACCATTTCTAAGTGGATTATGCCTTCAGTCACAAGAGGAGCAATGCTAGAGGGTTACTCGAGCCTACCATTTCTTGTTCCGAATTTACAACATGGTGCCATTCTATGACATCGATTGGTAGACGGATTTCAGGAACTTAGTGTTTCCTCCACCTTCCTTTGCATCATTGGATGATGTTGCTGTTGAGAATTCCCCCGTAGACGAGGATATTGTGAACACTGCCATTGATGCATCTATTGTTGTTGCTCACACTGTGAATTGAAGACCTATGCTATTTTTCTTTGTTTTTTGAAAACTCATAGTGATTAGTCCCTTTTTGTGTATACATGCCTGAAAAAAGGCTTCGTAAAATATATAAGAAGCAGAATAGAATATACTTTTGGAAGTGTGGCCTATGAGCCATTTTTGAAAATGTAAATATCGAAGCATATATAATGAAAATATATCCTTATATAACCATTATGTTGTCTTCCTTTTGAATTATGCAACTGGGCTATCTCTTTCCTTTCAACATGTATATTTAAATTCAGTTTTGCATGTGGGTATCTTAATTTTCTATTTTTGCTCAACTATGAGTTTATTTCCCTTGTCTTCTGCAAATAATCGGTCGATTATTCCTTTCCGCCTCAGACCATAGAATAAATGAAAAGACCGGACAACAAAAAAAAGAAAAGAAGGAAAATACGTTATACACATATTTACAAAGGTAAGGAAAGAGCTTAATTGAATAATTTCAAGTGAATTTCGTTGACCGGAATTCTCAGCGCTTCTTTTTCCATGGTCTCTAATTTGTATGCATTGTGTTCCTTGCATTGAATTATTTTGAATGGGACTTCCCAAAGGCTATCAAACTTTCCATGCTGGCCCGACTTTGCAGCCCTTTCGTTATATTTTAGCACCAGGTCCCCACACTTTAGGCCTTGGTCGAACGTCTTTTTGTCAAACCACCTTTTAACCACTTGCTGGCAGTTGTTCATGGCCATTAGGGAATTTTCCCTTTTTTCTTGTACTTCTAGAACCTCTGCTAACCGCACCTCCATTGCGCCATTTTTCTCCACCTCAATAGATTTTAGCAATTACAGTGCTGAAATCTCTATAGAGATATCCAATAATGCCTCTTTTCCATAAATTAGCTCATATGGTGAAGTCTTGAGGAATTTCTTTGGAGTTATGTGGTCTGCCTAGAGCGTGGTTCAGAGATTTTTATGCCACTCTCTTTGGTATGCTGACCCAATTTTTTGGAGAAGTTAGACCGGATTCTTGTTTGTTGATTCGGCTAAGCCATTCCTCTGTGGGTAATAATTTGATGATGTTTTAAGGAATATGTTGTGTGTAAGCACGAATTGACTTACCTTGGAGCCTAGGAAAGATTTAGCATTGTCGGAGATAATAGTTTTGGGCAAGCCAAATCTTGTCACTAGTTCCTCTAGGAAGTTCACTATCTCTGCCTCTCTCACATTCTTTAGTGGCACAACTTCGATCGTCCATCTTGTGAAGTAATATGTGACTTTTAAAATCCATTTATGCCCTATGATGGAGGGTGGGTTGATCAT
Source organism: Sequoia sempervirens (assembly GCA_007258455.2). NCBI lineage: Eukaryota > Viridiplantae > Streptophyta > Pinopsida > Cupressales > Cupressaceae > Sequoia > Sequoia sempervirens. The sequence continues at coordinate 1,712,741 of VDFB02179234.1, forward strand.
TCTGACGAAGTCCAAACCCCATTGCGCAAACGGCTCATGAACCACTATTGGATTGAGAGACATTGCGGAATTCTTTCTTCTTCCAACAAAGAACTAACACTCTTTGTAAGTTTTCACCAAGGAGTAGGAATCATGGAATAGTGTCGGCCAAAAGTACCCCGCATACATAATTTTGATGGCAGTCGTCTTTGCGGAGAAATGCCTGCCCATTGGACTATTGTGGTAAGTGTCAAGGATCCTTTTTGCTTGTTCTATGGTAACACATCGCAATAGAACATCGTTGAAATTTCTCTTGAAAAGGATGCCTTCAATGAGCATGAATCTCTTGTTTTGTAACCGATAGAATCTCCTCTTCTGAGGAGGAAGGCTCATTGGATACCTTCCTATGTACATAAACTTTACTCTACCCACCAACCAACAACCTTTGGATTCTGACTCATTTGTTAGGACTAGTTCTGGCTGCTCTCCTTCGGGGGCCATTTCTTCATCTTGTGCAAGACATTCGCACTGTCCTCTTCCCTGAATAATCTTTGTAGGTTTGACCCCAATGTCATACTCAAGGATCTTGATGATCCAATTAGCTCTTTTCTCAGTGATTTCTCCTTCCATGATGTATTCACGCACACTAGAATGTGCGACATAGACAATCACCTTATTACAAGAGATTAGATTTCAGAACTTCTTGAGCCCTTTAACTATTGCAAACACCTACCTCTCTACAAAGTTGTAGTTTGTTTCATATTCTTTCAGGGTCCAGGAGTGAAATTCTATCGAATTTTCTCCCTTGCCCTCATTATCTTTCTGAGTTAAGATAGTAGCAATGCTTGACTTGCTACTAAATACATACATTATGAAGTCCTTTGATAGGTTTGGATTGACTAGAACAGGAGCAAAAGAGATAGCATCCTTGACCTTTTCAAAGCCTTCTCTGGCCTCTTTTGTCCATTTAAATATTTGATCCTTTTTCAACATTAGGGTAATTGGCCTGATTATTCTTGCAAAATCATAAATAAATTTGCTAACAAAATTTACCTTTTCCAAGAAGGACTAAATGTCATTCTTGTTAACTAGAAGAGGAAGCTCTTTGATTGCTTTCACCTGCTCAGGATCAATTGAAATTCCTTCTTTGGACACCATGTGTCCTAGTAGTTTTCCTAGAGGAACTCTGAAGACATTTTTTGGGTTCAGGGATATCTCAAACTCTTGGCATTTCTTGAACACCATCACTAGGTGATCAAAATGGTCATCCTTGGACTTGGAGAACACCATCAACTCATCCAAATAGATTAGGGTAATTATGCTGATTAGTTCGTTGAAAGCAATATCCATTTCCCACTGGAAGGTAGCTCTTACATTTGAGAGGCCAAAAGGAATCTTGGTGTATGCAAATCTTCCCCATTTGGTGGTGAACGTTGTTTTATGTTGATCCTCCTCCTTGACCCAAATTTGATTGTAACCGGAGAATTTGTCTAGCAGGGAAAACATCTCTGATCTTGCCACTGTTTGTAGGATTGACTCCATTGAGGGTAGTGGATAATGATCCTTCAGGGATGCTTTGTTTAGGTCTTGAAATTCTACACATAGATAGATATCTCCATTTTTCTTTTGGACTAGAACCAAATTGGATACCCACATGCTATTCATAATCTAGAAGACAATCTATGACTAGATTAGCTTTGTTAATTCTTGTGCCATTAGCGCTTCAATTTTAGGATTGACTGGCCTTTGTTTTTGGCAGACAAGTTTTGCACCTTCTGCCAACTCAATTGTGTGTTGAATGATATCGAGATCATATCCCTTGAGGTCATCGTATGACCAGGCCACCACTCCTTCATATTTTTCACAAAAGGAAATAAGCCTTTCTTTATCATGATGTGGGACGTCCTTCCTGACTTTGAGCTTCCTTCCATCTCTGAACAGAAGGTCTACATAGTCACTTTTGTTTGCTACAAACTTTCATTTGTATTTTCTTCCATCATCACAATCGAAAAGGTTTTCAAGAGTGACCATTCCTTTTGGAAGCTTGTTGGATTTCAGCTGGATGATCTGTCCTTCATAGGCTTCAGCGATCTTTGGTTGAAGCTAGTAAACAAATTCACTCGATTGCTCGATGAACGAGGTAATATGTTCATTGTTTTCAAACACTTGCCAACTTTGGTCATTGTCTAGAATCGCTAGTTGGACTATTACTTGTACAGAGTGTTTGTTATGAATGATATCAGAGGTAGGATCAAATTGAGATCCGATTGATGCCATGCGATCTGCATTTGCATTTTGTTCTCGGGGCATCATCTGAATGTTGAAGGCTTCAAAACCCTCGATCAGGTCCCAAACTCGGTGTCTGTAAGCTCACATGCATACATTTTTGGCTGCAAAAATCCCTCAGACTTGATTGACTACTAGTTCAGAATCCTCAAACACCATCAATTGCTTAATGCCCATCCATTCTACAAGGTTGATCCCTTGCACTAGTCCTTCATATTCAGCTTCATTGTTCGAGGAAGGGAACTGGAAGCAGAAAGAACTTAGTGTCTTTTCATTATGTGGGGATATTAAACATATCCCAGCTCTTGCGCCATTCTTGCATCTTGCTCCATCAAAATGCAACGTCCATAACTCTTAGGTATGACTGTTCTTTGATTCCTTGACAACCTTTAGAAGTACTTGATCTTCATCATAGATGACATAGGTGCCCAACCCAGTAGCATGGTAGTTTCTGAAAGGGTCGTTGTTCATATGTTCACTTAAGAGAACATCTTCTTAATCATTCTGGTCTTCAGTCACCTTTTCATCTTCCAATAGCTCAGTGTAATACATTTCTTGCTTGGTGATAGAGGTATGCACAACTTCAAAATTTAGCATGGCCTCATCGGCTACATGTTCCGAGTGTAAAGCTTCAAATTATATCTTCATCTTTGCACCATGCTTGGTTCTAAGGATCAAATGCGACCAATCTAGGGACAAATACCCACCCCCTTTTGAAGTAAATTCTCAGGATAGGCAGAGGCCAAAAATGGGGGGAATATCTATGATCATAGTGTCTTGTGGTACTATGATACTAGGGAAAGCGAATAGAGTTAAATGGAGTGCTTTGATGACACCTATAGTTTTGACTGTATTCCCATCAAGCTACATCACTCCTCTTTTCAAGGGTTCATAGCTGAGTCCTAAAGCTTCAGCTATTTTTTTAGGCATAACTGTGGTGCTAGCATCAGAATCGATCATGGAATTGTGTAATAATTTCTCCCCAATAATGAGAGTTAAGAAGAAGGGTTGAGGCTTCGGCTTATCTCTTGCTTCAGCAGGGGATTCCACTGTGCTATTTGTAAGAACTTTGGTGGAAGATGGTTGATCAATAGCCTTTACTTTGGGTAACTGTTCCATTGGCGTTGCACTGATGTCTTCCTAGAGAGCCTTCTATAGTAGCGTCTTCTATTTCGGGATGGATAGAATATCCCATAGAGACACGTTAATGGATGATTTCTTCAATTGTTCCACCACATTGAACGGTGGCAGGCTCAGAGGTTTCTGCTCCTTTGTTCTTGTAATAACAATTTCCCTTTTCGGTAGGCACTATGGCAAAGCTGCGAAGGTACTAGGTGTCTGGTCTGAAGTGCTTTTAGGTTGCAGACTAACTAGTTGAGGGACAACTGGTTCACCCATAAATCTCCTATTTGATTGAGTGTTGTAATCAGATTGTACCTGTGGTGTTTTAGATGTGGATGTGTCATTGGAAAACACCACTTGTTCTCCCTCCATCTGTGAGAAGAGTGTGTGGTCAGGAGCGATGCCTGCTTCTTGCTCTAGTGACATCCCTTGCATTTGCATGGTGAGCACCACATTTTCTATTTGTGAAGAAGTATACACAGAGCTTCTGGGGTCTAACGTTGTATCTTGGTTGTGCTGTTTCGCCACCTTTTGTTGTAAGTTGCCGCGTGGGAAATTTTGGGGCATATGTAAATCACCGCAAGGGAAGCACCAAGGGTTGGTATCATTCGCTAAATTGTTTTGTCCCGTAGTCAACTCTCTATTCAAACTTAGATTAGTGCTTTGTAGCAGAGTGGGTACCAGTACCATTTGAAATGTTGTTTGCACCTGCAGATTTGTGTGGGCGCCTCCTTGGAATTGGTTTTGTTGGTAAGAGGACCTTCCACCTTGATAATTCTGATAGACAGGCTTCGAAGGTATGGCCTGGTTGTGCTTGATAATAGTTATCTCATTGAAAATGGTTTGCAACATCTTGAACTTGCTCATCTCTTCCTTTGAAGAGCTAGATGTGGAGGCAGCATTCTGCAGCACACTCGGGTACGTGTACATGGATTGGGGAGGAGTCGGTGCGCTAGTAGAAGGCATCTCCTGGGCAGGAACTAATATCTCACAGAATATAGGAATGATGGGCCGAGGTGGTAATTTTTTGGCGTTTATCAAATTGTTCTCTGCCTTGACAGCGATGCTATATGCACCTGGTAGCGTAGTTCCGCCGAGGGATTGAATCATCATTGAAATGTTAGGATTGATGGACTTCAGGTAGAACATGAATACCGGATCTAGTGATGGGTAGATATCAACCTAAATCCTTTTCCAGCTTGTATGGAACTAAGAATTGAAGTCAGCCATGGCTTCGTGCGGGGCCCACTTTATGACCAAGAGCTGGTAATAGAGAAATGATCGGTCTCCTTCATTCAAAAATATTTGATAGAAAGGCTCATTGAGCTCATCCCAAGTATTGATAGTATTTTCCTGCAATGTGCAGTACCAATCCATTGCTTTGCCCCTGAAAGAGGTGGTAAGTAATCTTAATGCCACATTTTGGGTTGTAACCCCATGTACTAGGCATACATCCGCAACATGTTGCAAATGTTTGGACAGTGTTCTTCAGCCATCTTCAATAAATTTAGGTATAGCCTTTAGGGCGAAAACCAGAATAGGGGCCCAAACAACAGGCGCTACTGGTACAACAAGAGGGCTTATGGCATCCCATGCCACATAGTTTCTATTAACGATATAGGCAACATGGCTAAAGGGAGGAGGAAGTGGAATGTTCACTAATTGGACTGCGGGCTGTACTGTCCCTAATGGTGGTACTAATAAACTAGGATTATTTGTTGTTTGGGACCTAGTAACAAGTCGATGTCTCATACACCCCTTTTGAAATTAGGTGATTGAAGCTCGGTCCCACTGGGCATGCCAGGAAAAAGAAAAAATTGTTGATGCCAAAAATTGGCAAGGTAACATCCCTTTGTGGGAAAGTCGGTTTATGGGGGACCTAGTAACAAGTTGATGGCTCATACACCCCTTTTGAAATTAGGTGATTGAAGCTCGGTCACACTGGGCATGCCAGGAAAAAGAAAAAATTGTTGATGCCAAAAATTGGCAAGGTAACATCCCTTTGTGGGAAAGTCGGTTTATGGGGGACCTATTGCGCTAAACTAAGTGACCTCCAAATTTTTAAAGAAGTTGGATTCTTTTGTGAATGGGGTTTTGGAATGGGAAAAGAAAGCAAATATAAAATAAAGAATCTGACTAAGGCGATACGCCATAATTTAGATAAAAGGAACGATAAACATATCTTTTGGATATGATCTAAGGGCCTGCTTAGCAATTTACCATGTCCTAGAATAACAAAGATTAAATATTGTAGCATGAATAGTTCATTTAATAACATAAAATAATGATCCCGCTCATTTACTGAAAAGAAGAGTCAAAAGACATGATTTGAACCAGTAAACTTGCATTCAAATTATAGAAGTATGACAAACAAACCATTCAAACAAAATATCACAACATAAAGTTTATCAATAGCATAAGAAATAGAGAGGTTGAACAATGGCACAATTTGTGAGTCTTGCAATAATTTAAACAATACAAAGGCCTCGTCTCTCCAACAATCCTGTAATTCTAAAATTGGAAAAAAGCATATGATCTTCAAACTTGTAACCTAAAATATTGGAACCTTGGACCTATGGAAACTAGAACTCAGAACCCTTTCTCCAAAGCAAAGAGTAGTATTTATAGAAAGCATTCCATCGCTTGACAAGAAACAACCAAAAAATTCAGAATCTGAGCAATGATGTCAAGGCAATGATTTCCCTTGGTCGTTGTAATAAAAAATATTTGAAACACAGAATTTGGTCTCCCTCCATTTAGGTGCATCCCCTGTGAATGATGGCAGTGGTCCAACAAATCCTTATGCAAACAAGTGTTGCACTTTAGAATAGGCAGTTTAAAAATGTGGCAGCATCCCGTGGCTCATAGTCGCCTCATCTCCTGCGTTGAAGAAGTGTGGCCTGAAGAGACTCGTGGCAACATTTTGCTGCTCGCGATCGATATTTCCTTCCTTCGCTGAATGCTTGCACATAGAGGACACATAGAAAAATGTTTACTGTAGCCACTACTTGTGGGGCCTTCCAAATCCTTATGTGAATGGAAGCTATGTGGCACGCAAGCGGGGGCCGATGAGGGAGCGAAAGGAAATGATCAAAATAGCCTGCGGTGACGGTACGTGGGAGCGTTTTTGGGACCAATGGAAGAGAAAAGAGGAAATTCATTCAGAGTGCGATGATCAAACATGTGGCCGGAGTCGCGGTAATAACCAAAAAGAAGCCGATGAAAATCTTTGAAGGCACGGGCCGATACTTAGCCAAAATCAAACCCAGAGGGAGCACATGGTGAATTCCGAATTCACAATTCCTTTTTCCAACTTGAAGTCACATCTTATTTTTCAACCTCTAAGCTCATAACTTTTTGCTCCAGACTCCATTTTTCTTGATTCTTGTGGCATTAGGAAGGTATTCATGAGTACTTTAGATTTACAAATATATTTTTTGTAGATTTTTTCCAAACTTTCAAATTTTCATTTTGAGTCCAAATTGGTACTTTGGGATAACTTGTAAAATTATAGAGAAGTGGCTTTTTTTAAAAAAAGGGGTTACTTTCTTGTATTGTCAGGGTTAATTTGTTGTTCCTCTATTGTACTTTTTGATTTTATCATGGACTTTCTAAAAAAATTATTTCTTACCCCATATAACTATCATGAATGGAAATCACAAATGGGATTTTTATCATTAAAATTAAAGTTGCAAAGAATCACACTTGGCATAGATCTAGAACCAATAGGAGCTACAAAAGAAAATGGTTTGATAGAAGGGACAAAGCCCTTGAAACTCTAATCTTATCCATTACTCTAGATCTTAGATATCATGTTGCATCTTGTACACATTCTAATGAAATTTGGACTACCTTAGAGAGTCTCTTTGGTAAGCCAAATAAAATGAGGAAATTTAAGTTGGAGAATGAACTTATGAATCTTAATCCTTTAAATTTTGATAATATCTAAGAGTTCTTCACTAATCTCAATTATTTTAGACTATAGTTGTCTAATTGTGGGGTCACCAAATTGGATGAACAAATGATTCTTTTCCAACGATATATTACAATTGAAAATATGATGATCAAATTGAAAGTTATGACCCTAAGAAGTTGTAAATGTATAAATATAAAATAAAATAAATAAGAATCTTCTAGAGTGGGAAGTAGACGATGGAATTTCTTGCACCAAAATGGGGTTGCACCTTCCAGAATATTCTAAGGAAATTACACTTCTTGGATAAAGAGGAAGAACATGGGCTATAGAAGGGAGCTCCAGTAGTGTAAATCATGGTTTTTGGCTTGTATATTTCTATAATGAGAAGGCCCATGTGGTTGTAGTATGTTATTTTTTGAGTATTGTAATTTCACTTCATCAAGATAATAGAAAGCAAGTGTTTCTTTCTGCATTTTTTGTTTATCTCTATTGTTTAGTTGTGTGTGTGTGGTTTTGTAAGGGGAGTACCCTCATCAAGGACACACTTGATGGGATTTCTATCCTCTTTGATGATATCTTTAACACAAATTTTATCCCATATATATCATCATTGGAGATTGATATTCATGATTTTCCTCATTCCCTTTATTTTTTATGGTTCTTGGTTGAGTTTGATAATGATTATGTTGTGGCTTATTCAAGCTTGGAGACTCCTAATCAATTTTTCAGAGACATAAATTTTGAGACTTCATCCTTCCTTCAATTGGACATGGAGTGGCTTCTTCATCAACCTATGAAATTTTTTCTTACTAAGGGATGATGTGTTGCTTGTAGATATTGGATCATCATTTATTTTTAGGTGTTCTTTCTTGGTATTATATCTTCTTCGTTGTGAGGGGATATCTTATCTCTCCTTTTCCCTCTTATAGGGGGTCATTTATTGTATATTCACGATGGATGTAGTCCTTATGGGTATCATTGAGTCCTCCATACATCATCCTTATTTTTTTATTTTCTCTTTTGGAGATGAATTTTGTCTCAATGGATTTTCTCCTTTTCTCTATTTATGATAGATTGCATTGTACATGGGTAGCTAACATGGCCTAGTAGTTAGGACCCATAATAATCATTTTCATGTTTTGCATCTTTACATAATAATCTACTCCCTAAGTTGAACTTAAGGGGCGGTGTTGGTGTGAATAAGGTCTTGTACCTATCTAGTTCCTAGTAGGGGGACTTATTCACATGTTAAGTCTACTTAGGTCCTAAGTGTCCTTCTAGAAGTCTTCGTTGTCTAGATAAGATCTTATCATATCTTATCTTTGTCTTTTTTGTCAAGTTAGTTGCCTCATAACATAGGACTAAGAAAAATATCACAATAATGTCTAATCCTATCTCTCACCTTTCTTTTATAAGAAAGGCCTCTCATATTCAATGAATCAATCTTGCATCCATAATCAAGCAAGCTATTCTTGTCATTTTATCTCTTATGGAAGATTTTTAGTTATTGAAACTATTCTTGGTCTGTTGGGAGTTCACCATTAACTCATACAGATAGCACAATATGTATCCTGGGGAAATCCTCATGGGGTAGAGACCCAACCTCCAAAAGCATCCACACCCAATGTATTAGCTTATGAACAAATATTACAATACACTTGAAGAGTATCCACATGAATATGTTGGAACCTAAATATCTCTACATGAAATCCATGTGAACAAGAAAATGATAATAATGTAACCACACATCCCAATACATACTTTCTCTCCTCATATATGCAACCTAAAAGAGATTCTCAGACTAGCTAACTAGCCAATCTCAAAAAGTACTTGTGTGCTTACTTTTATAGAAATAAGCTTACAAAAAACCACCAAGTGGTATTCTATGAATCATAAGACTAATAACATTAGCTTACAAAACCATTTCCCCCCTCATTTACTTTTTGATACTAATTTTATCTAATATTAAATATTCCCAATGTAAAAACCCACATTAAATAGTTATCCCAATGTTATGCATGACATATAATGTGACCCAATTAATGTTTAAATCATTTGATGCATGCATCCTATATCACCTAGGTGTACCACAAATAATATTATTTTTATTGTGTAACATTATACAAGGTGGACAACATGATTTTTCCCAATAAAATTTACAATGTATTCATTCTCGATTTTTTCAAGGGATTCTAGGCATTTATAAGCTTGTTACAAAGTTGTGAATTTTATATCATTAAGCAATATAATCAAACTAACCTCAAAGCCTTAAATAATAGATAAATATAGATATATGTATCAAGCCTATGATAATTTTGTATTTCATATAATGCAATGACAAGCTTATGACTAAAATATTTAATAGATTCACCCTCTTTCCTTTTATTTTTTACAAGATAAAAAATAAGAGAGGCAAGTTTATGTGTTGTCTTTTTGCAGGTTGAAGCAAGAACCTAGATGCCAAAAGACTAGGTAGTGAAGAAATGAGGAAACCTAGGTGAGGTATCACGAAGACAAGAGGAAGCAAGGTGAAAGAGACTTGCTTGAGAAAGAAGAATGAAAATGTTGATAAGATTTATCCATGGAGATTTACAAAGCAAGGAAGTACCAAGCAAGAAAAAAGTGAGATGAAGAAGAAAAATGAGAAAGAAGAACAGATAAAAGTGCAACAAGAGATAATGGAGTTGAGACACACCTTGGAAGAAATGGAAAAAAAATGGAAGAAATGGGAAAAATGATGGAACTTGAGATGCAATAGTTTCTTGAAAGAGTAAACCAAGAAAAAGGTTGGCATTGACCAATAAGGAAGAAGGTTAAATGGCCTATCAAGAAGATTATTCTGAAGAGAAGAAGGCAAGAGAGGGAAACAAATCCAAACCTTGGAGAGTATTTGATGATGATGGAAGAGCCTAAGCCATTTGACGAAGAGGAAAAATGTGAGAACAATGGGTCCCTTGAGACTCAAAATGTTATTTCTAACAATATTTGTGAGTGTGTGTTTACAGGTGCAGCAGATGAAAATGAATATGAAAAAGGGTATAAAGAAAAAAGAGAAGTGAATGTAGTGTATGCAAATTGTTATGCACCGTATGGTGAAGAAGATTTTACAAAAACAACGAAGGTAATGGTTGAATTTTCTGATTTTATGGATGATGAATATGCTAACATATTATGTTCGAATGATGAAGATGAAGACATAGACAGTGGTACTGAGGCATATGAATGAGAACTCGAATTTTGGTACCTTGAAGTTGAGAAGATGCTTAGTAAGAGATGGCACAAGAAGAAGAAAAATGATCCATGGAAATTTGTAGAGATGAAGGACAATTTTTTGAAGAATTGGAAGACTAGGAAGAGAGAGACAACCTGCACTCAAGTGGACTTGAGTTTTTCTTCCCCTTGGGAGTATGGTGCAGGGGCACCTAGGTTCTCATGCCCAAGAGGGGTAAAAAGTTAATGTTTTGTTTTGTTTAAGTTATTAATATGTAATAAGGTCTAAGAAGACCATTTTAAATGTGTTGGAGTCTAGTTTGGGTCACTAGGTGTTAAGTTTGTGTGCAAATGCAAAAGTGTCAAAGTTGTTGAATGTTGTCAAGTTGCAAAAAAACAACTTTTGCAATTTTTGGTGTCTAGTGGAAGGTGAATGATTGGAAGTTGAAAATTAGTTTGTAACTATTTGTAATTTGATGTAAATTCCTTAAAATTCCTTGTAAGGTCGAATACCAGTTTGGGGTGTGGTTGGAAGTTACAATTTTGAAGTTTAAGCAATAAAATTCTTTTGTTTTTTGAAAATCTGAACATTGCATCACTGTTCTTTGATGTAGTACAGTACTGTATGGAATTTTCTTGATCTACACATGATTGGGTGTGATACAGTATTGGGTTATCTTTCATTTTCAATTGGTTTGGTTGATTTTCGTTAAGCTTTATGTAAGTTATGATCAAATTGGTGACTGCCACTTCCAGATTTTTTCTATAACCAGCCTGTTGCAGCACGTGGTACGGATTTGATATTCCATATCTTGATCTCAGACCAATTTTGATTGAAATACATGTGAATATAATTTATAATGCACTTGGTATCATCATTTTTTGTTGAGTTTGGAGAGAGATATTGCAATTTTGGCCAAAACATTCCAAAACTATCATAAACCCTAGGCAAGGTAACTAATGACTTTCAAAATATGATTTCTCATGGTTTCCATAGTGGAAAATCCTAATTTTTGTGTGGGAGTCTGAAATGTTGTATATAACCATTCTCCAAAGTTTCAGGGTTCCATATTGAGGTTTGCACATGTTTTGATGATGCCCTAGGTCTCATTTTTCATGTTTTAGGCTTAATTAGCAGAAGGATAGTTTGTTATTGAAGGATTTCGTACAAAGTAACCTACCCTTATTTTGAGATATGTTGTATAAATCCAAAATGGGTATCTATAAATATATTTATATTTTGGAGATCATGTCTTCACTGAAAGTTATAGCCAAAAAACTCAATTTGTTTCCCCCATGTTTTTAGGGTTTAAAGATTGAAGGCTTGTGAGGAAAAACCCACCAAGTGATGTTTTATGGTTTCAAGATTGGTTGATTTAAGTTGTTTTGGAGTTTTCCACCTTTGATATACATCATATATTACTTATTTAATTCCCATCAAATACATAACAAGATTATCCCAAGTAGAAAAGAGATGAGCAATGAATACTCTCATAAAAAATTATAATAAATAATATCATCCACATGTCTTCATCACTAAATTGGATCTCATTCATAAAATATATAAATTTATTTACATGAGTGTTTCCATATAGGCATTCACAATTGTAGACACCCAAAATTGTCCATGTCATAACATTACCTAGTCATACATGACCTTGTAAGACATCTTGCAATATTTTACCCTAGATAATTACATTATCCCACTTATCCCATTTATTCCACTTAATCACTTTCCCAAAACTAAATAAATCTCATTTATTTAATTAATTTCTCTTCACATGTCTCAAAATAATTCAAATTAAATATTTGAATTAATCCCTCACTTATTACCACATTGCAACATGTGTCACATGACTACAACTCTTCACATACATAAATAATTTAAATAATTTTATTATTTAAATTATGAGATTCCCACTCACATCTTATTTTTAGCCCCATTCATTGTGTTTCATAGGCATATTTTCTCCCCAAATAAATAAAAGAATCCAACTTATTCACTCACATCCTAATTTTAGCCTCATGTCATAACCCATTGTTGTGCAGTTTTTGCACACACGCCCCGCTGAAAGCAAGGACCCTCTTTCGCTTTGTTTCTTGGTATTTTGGCCCTTTGATTTTGAGGACTTACTTGCTTTAGCATGATCTTGAATGTCTATCTTACCCGCATTGATGATCCCTCTTTGGTATTTATTAAAAATCTTAATTTTTGGACTCATTTTGGGTTTTTCATTGTTCTCGAGAAAATCCTCTCTGGGCGGAATTCCCCAGATGCTTTGAAAACCTGGTGGTTGCTGCTTTTACACTGTGATCCAAAAATTTTGGTACCTCATGGAATTCCGTGCTGGCCGGATTTCTCTGAAGTTTCGTCGCCTTGTTGAATTCCCGGGTTTTGGTTTGGATTGTCTTGTCGATTGCATTAATGCTCGATTGTACGATTTATGAGACATGTATTTAATCAATTTTGGGCAATTCTTGTGCCATTGAGTTTTATCATTTGTCTTTTACCGTTCTGAGAGGCTTGATTTGGAGTTCTTGGCTTGATTTGGTGTTTGGATTTGTGGATTTTTGGATTTGGTGGTGCATTTCCTGGGCATTATCATAGTAGTTACTATTCGCTAGGGCATCAAAACTTGCTTCCCATCGTTGTTTTAATCGAATTCACTTCATTAATGGTATGTATTCGTTGCCTTGCTTTTGATTGTTGAATGTGAATAATTCTTTGGCCTCTTGAGTTTGCTTGAAGTCCAGATTTTTGTGTGTTTGGCATTGAGCGTCTTGAGGCTAGGGTTATTTTATTTTGCTAGATTAACGACCCAAGTGAGTTTTCCAGCTTCTTTTCAGTTTCATCATGAAATAGCTTGCTTGTGTTGGCCATGAAAGATATTTCTGAAAACCTAGCAAAGCGAGTAAGTTGAGCCCAAGTTTTTTCTATGTGTTCATGGCGGAGTTTTAGGGTTTCAGGTTTAGGGCATCACTAATTCCCATTGATTTGCTTCGAAATAAGTTTAGAGTTTAAAGATGATCTCTAAGAAGCTCAAATAGAGCTAGCTTTAAGCCCCAGGTCCTCAAATTTGTGATTGTTCGATCAATTTGAGTGAAGCCACAAAGAAATGTTGACATTCAGAATTTTGAAGTCTTCATGAAATTCCTTAACTGTCAGAATTCCCTAGTTTTCTGTCCTCCCTTCGTTTTCCCAAAGATAAGCAAAAAAACCTAGAATTGTTCCTACCTCACGGATTTCCTCTCCCGACAAATTTTCCCGAAGGTCACACCATCTGAAGAATTGGAGAGATAAATGGATTGAACGTTATGTGTCTTGACATTTCATGGTTAATTTGAATAATTAGAGAGATGTTTCATACTTTTTTCTTCATGTGGATGATCGGTTTATGATATTTATACCATGATTGTTATAATCCACCCGACATGGAATTCTCCAGAATTCCTATTTGGCTCGATTTCCTCGGATGGCTGAAAATCTTGGATTTCTTAGAATTTGTGACTTGTGATGAATTAAGGGATTTTAATTATGATTTTCAAATTGTTGAACGATAAATATGATGTTTATGATGAGCTGACTTCGATTCTAATGTGGTAAAGAGGATTTATTTTGGTCTCTTGTCAATTGTAGGTTGAATCAAGTAAGGTAGTTGCAAGCGGAACCAAAAGTAAGCAGATGGATCAAGGTCCTGAGGGATCTTCGGTCTCAGAAGTAGAAAGAATCAAGATTGAACTAAAGAGTAAGGTTCCTGAGTCCAATATTTCCTCCATCTGGACTGAAGTAGGTAACACCAATGTAGGCAGATGGGATTATGAGGAATTCAAGGCAAGAATGGCATAGAAGAACCCTCCATTGTTGGCTAGAAGATTGATAGAATCAGGGTTAGCTCATGTGGTTGGTTTTCCTCCTACAATTCAATGCTATGAGTTAGTGCTTGAGTGTGCTAGGCATTATGACAAGGGTACACAAAGGGTGATCGGTCCTCAGGGTAGGGTGTTGGAAAACTTTTCTCCTCTATCTGTAGCACAGACCTTTGACATGCCTGACAGATCTCATGTGGTGGCTCTGGACTTGGAGGTTGCTAAGACTTATTTTGAAGATGATTCAAGAAAGGCTCTATAGGTGGTCAATTCTTGGTTGGAGAAACCTAAACCCCACACATCAAAGCTGCCAAAACAATTGTTTAGGGAAAAATTCAAACCAGAATACTATGATGCCATCATGTTACTTAGCAGGGTAATAGGTTTGAAGAGTGCAGGAGTCTTTGAAAACTAGATGTTCCTTGTCATAGTGAGGATGGAACAGAATACCGACTATCATTAGGCAGGCATTATAAGTTCCATGATACATGATCAACTATGCAATGTCTTGCAAACTAAGAGCTTCACAATGACTTCTTGTTCTATTCTTTGGCTAGGTTTCATCCATATAAGGGATTGAGTACACGAGGAACCTTTGGGTGGGATGTAATATATGAAGTCTGTCCACAGGTACATCTGGGAAGCTCAAGCTATAGGAGGGTGAATGATGCATTCACCATGTACATCACTAGGTTGCTTCAAGGTGCAAAGCATGTTAGAATATTTGACAGTGCTAAGGAGTTGGTTAAAAGGTATGGAGATTGGTTTATATAGTTTCCCACCTTCTCTTACATAAGGATAGATGGTTGTCAGAGGGCTCCATACAGACTCCCTAGATATCCCACAGATCACATTATACTCCTGGAGGTCACAAGGAAGATATGTGATTTCGATGCCATAGTGAAGAAGGAGAAGTATAAAACCGGATTTGGCAATGACTTTCCCCTCAGGGTGGGCAGTAATGAGGCTTGTACTTCCATACATACAACACACTTCTCTAAGGAAGAGATGAGTACTCTAGGCCTTTCTTTCCATTCTAAAAGGTCCAAGTTTGACAGAACTGGTGAAGCCCAAAAGAAGGCTAGTAGAGAGTACAGTCACAAGGATGACCTAGAGGATTACTGGGCTAATTGTAAAGATGAGGTTGAGGTTTGAAAGAAGAAATTCTCTAGGTTACTAGTTAACTTGATTAGACTATACAATGTTAAGGTCATCCCAGATCAAATAGATTATGATGGAGATTTAATTCAGGGCCATGATTATGAGGCTGTGAAGGATAAACCAGCTGGAGAAATAGACTGGCTGGAGGAAGAGAAAACAGAGTTAGAGCAGATCATGACTCCAGTGATTAAATATACAAAATTATGGCTTAAGGATAAGATTTGGGAATTGGAGAGTGAGGGTGTGCAATGCACCTATGATTTTATGGGAGACTTGGAGTCTCATTCCACTTCTGAGGAATTGATAGAGCAAGATCCTAAGGGTAAGACTAAGGTGAGTTCTCCCTTCAAGATAAATATTAAGGATGCTCAAGCAGAGGAGGTTGAAGAGGTAGAAAAACAAAGAAAGCCCATTGCTAAGAAGAGGAAACACATTTCAAAGAAAAAGAAGGCTACAAAGGATGAAGTTGAAAAGGAAGGAAAAGAGGCTAGTGTTTCTATGCCTAAAAGAAGAAGAATAATAAGGCTATCACAGAAAGAGAAGGAAACTTCTAAGGCAGGAGGTGAAGTTGACCCACCGATAGTTAATGTGGAGAGCTCAGGTGAGAAAACACAGGTGTACATGAGAAGATCAAGGACTCCATCTCCTAAAGATGGTGTGCCAAAGAAAGGTACTCCCACAACTGTTCCTACCATTGAGCATGATAATATCCCTATTTCTCATGAAGCTCACAATGTACCAAATGAACCCAAAGATGCTGAAGATTATCAAGATCAAGAAGGAAAAGAATTCCAAGAGGGTGAACTCTACAGTGTTGAAGTAGAGATAGAGAAGGTGTTGCAATCTCCCCTGGTGACTTATGAGGATTCACCTATAAGAAGTGAAGAGGATAGAACTCCCCAAAGGGAGGAAGTGCTAGTCAAAACTCCTTCACCGATGCATGAGGAAGAAGAACCTGACAAAGGGAAAAAATATAAAGTTGAAGAGATTTATGAAAGCAATATTTGAATGAAGAAGTACTCAAGGATCATGAGGATGTTGCTGGACAAGGTAGTGTGCATTTAGATCCCACAGTACCTGCTTGGTTGGATAGAGAGTTGAGGAATAAGCAGGTTGTAGTGGATGAAACTCTCCCAAATTGGGATGACTTACTAGCCAAGATTAGGACAGGTAAAACAAAGAAGGCCAGGGTTATTTCAAGGATCGAGAGAGATAAAGAAAATAATAGGGTGGTTCACATTGCTACTCCTCCTGAAAAGAATAAGGATGATGTGACTAGCAGTGACTGCAGTGTGCAGACTATCAACCTAGGGCCTACTTCCATGGAACAGGAAATTGAAGAATATGAAGGCTCTAGTGTTGTAATCTTGGGAAGATTGAGGAAAGAGGTGTAGACTAAGCAAGAGTTAAAGAGGGAGAATGAGAAATTAAAGTACTTGAAATATTTAATGAATCCCTTGCAATCCATCAGCTCCTCATCATCCACTGCAAGCTTCATGCCACATGAAACAATAACTGAGCTAGAAAGGATGAAAGATACTACTCATTCCATAGTGAACTGGTTGCAGGGAGTGTAGGCTAAGGGAGATAATGCTATCAAGGACATCCTTTCAACCGGTGGAGATGCTATGAGGTCAATAAATTGGTTAAGAGATTTATTGGCTCAAGATAAGGAGAATGTGGATCTCTTGTTACATAAAACCAAAACCATTATGGAATATACTGAGGACAAATTGGTAGGTGATGGAATTCTTCCTTCGTCCAGAGCTGCAAAACCTTGGGAATGGTTTGAAGTTTTGCAAATAAGGAAAAGGGTTTTGAAGAAGGTGTATAAGTAGAGGAAGCAAATTGAAGACACCCTAACTGAGATCTACAACAAATGCATTTCCTTCTTTAAGGTTATGACAGGTAGAAAAAGGTTTACACCGAAACACTTGAGCTTGGACTAGTTGAGAAAATGGTGGCGAGATGTGTATTCTTCAATTAATGAGGACCTAGTCATTGAACATCAGTTAGATGATGCAGCCACCTATATTGCAGTAATGGATAAATATCAAACCATGAAGGTGGAATGGAATAAAATGGTAGACCAGTCAAGAGAGGACATTAAGTCCATTGAAAAGAGAATTAAGGTTTTGACTATGCCACCTATAGCCGACTTGGATAGAACATTTTTGATGGTGCAAGATAGGATGGGGTGAGATAAAGACAAAGGGGAAGAAAGTTAATACAACGCCTCATCAAAATTTGTGCTTCCCCATTATTTCTCTTCTTCCTTCGCATGCATTGGACCGAGCTTTGTTGGAGACCCCAGGCTGACCTGGATGGAGTACATGCATTTAATTCCCACTTTGTGTTATTTTGAATTCCTCATGGCCGACTTGTTTTGTGGTCGTTTATTATTGTAAACCCTAATTGGGCTGACATATCTTAAGGGTTTCTATAAATATGGCATTCTGCCTCATTTGTAAGCGCTAGATAGTTTTATATTGGAGTGAACTAAGCAGTATAGCAAGAGCTAGAGTTAGGAGTTAGTATCATTTTGAAGCAAGTGCTGAAACATAATACTGGAATTGTTGCTACTTTGGGGTAATTTAATGCAAGTGAAGATGTTGTGATTTGGTGCCTTTCTTGTGTTGAATTTTATCTGGCATGGTTCTGGTAATTCTATCTTTTGAAATTTCTTAAGTTTATTTAATATATATATGGTAGGTTTAATGTTAGAAGAATTGATAATGTTTATGATTTGATACTTCAGGTGTTGCAACAATCTTTAGTCCATACTTTTCACAGCTAGCTGATTGTTAGTTGCTTTGCAAAGTTAGCCTGGACTTTAAATTCATTGTGCTTAGTTCAATTGTGGATGATTGTTCATTTCGATTTCAATAGGATTGTTTTGGATGAATGTTCATGATTTGAAAATCTTTAATGCCTTAGAAGATTGCACTATTTCTGTAAGAATACAAATTCATCTGGGTCAACCAGGAATCAGTTTTTGAGGGATTGGTCCATTTCAAGTGTTTCATCATTTGCATTGTTAATCTTAGGATCAGTGTTAAATTTAATAATCTCTTTGAAACCCTTATCTTTTGCTATTTTTTTGTTATCGGATTTAGATTTAGGATTAAAAGTATCACCATATTGCTAATTTAATAAGCTTTGAGATTCAATATTTTCTTGTAGTAAGGTCCCTTTGTGATTACCAGCATTTTCACATTATCACTGTGTTGTTTATGCATTTTCAAGACCTGACATTAGAGACCTTGGGGTTATCTCTTGAGGCTTGTTGATAGAGATTTACCTTTCAAGAGAGATAGGATATTATATTCTGTCTAAGTTGTTGTGCAAAAAACACCATCAACACCCACTTAATGTTCATAAGCACTAAAATCAACTTTTAATCCTAGCCATACACATCACACATTTGAATTTTAGTCTTGGCCATCAAATCAAATCATCTCTTTCCTATAAATCTAGCCTCACACAGACCATTTGGATCGATCTTCCTCTAGTATCCTCACTCTACCAAAATTCTTACAAAATTCTCATCTATCTATCTATTCTCTACCATCTATCATCTTCATCTTAATGTTATGTTGAAATAGTGAGCAACCAACATTCCTCCATCAACAATCAAACCTTTAAAATATTGCATTCTCATGCGAGGTTAAGAAGAGCAATGGAGATAAATCGAGCTTAGCATGGATTTGGGTTTGCATTCGCTTGTTATTTTGATTTTCATGCTTTCTCATACTCTATTGTGCTAGTTGGGGTTTGATATCTTATTTTTTTAGTTTTATATCTGATTTTCCCTAACTATAACAACCATTAAATGGTGGTATCTAACTCAAGACCTTTTGTATGTGTTTCATAATCAACCCATGAAATTTCTAGTTGTTTTTAGTTGGTATCTAGGGGGATGATAAGAGATTGAATCATAGGTATCACTAGAGTAATCACAATTACTTCCTTCATCATAGTATCTAGGTCTTAAATAATAATGTCACACGAGGGAGTAAACCTAGAGTGATCATTAGAACATGTTAAGATAATGAGAACTATATTATTTTGAATAATTATGTGTTTCTTCACAACAAAATAAACCTTACCTTGAGAGGGAGGAATAAAATATTTATTTACCTTTGTTACCAACTACTACACTTGTTTGAGATGTGTTTTTGAAGCACCAACAATAGATATATTGTAGAAGCATCAAGCTTGGTTCTTGATAATAGAGTTACCACCCCTTAAAAAGAGGGAGATATAAAACAATCTAATCTCTAAGGAAATGAGTTATTCTAGGTTAAACTCAACAATAGAGTTTATTTTATTCAAAACTCACATTTTCTTCTTAAGTGCTATATGTTGGCATAAGTTGATGGGCTACCAACTATACACAAATAAAATTGTAAACCTACACAAACTATTTTCAATTTTTTTAGGTTTTTATTATAAACTCAAGATAAAAATATCTAGGCTATTATTGACACCATTTTTTTCTCTCAAACATGTATCTCCAAAACTTCATAAATAGTAACACCAAAATATATGGCCAAGGAATATCAACGTAGGTGATAGGATTGAATTTAATCAAATAGTGGCATGAATAGGACAATTCTTATGGGTGGGTGATACCACCTTCATCTTTGGGCTCAAATAAACTCAACAGGGTTTTTCCTAAATGTATCATTAATAAGACATCTAACAAAATACAATGAGGATGACTAAAATAAGAAAAAATATACCAAAAATATTCTTAGCTCCAGGACTTGTCGATAGGCTCAAGACTAAATATTTACTTGTGAGCTGTAGATTTTTGGCACTCTAGGAGTTCTCTAGCTCTTCTAGGGTTTTTCACCTAAAAGGAGAGAGGTAGGGCCAAAAATGCTTTAGGTTTCATTCAAATTATGTTATATGTGATGTTAATTAAGCTAAATGAAGTAAAATAAATGAAACTAAGTGATCTATATGATTGAATTTGAATGCAAAACTAAGATTTAAACTATGTTTGAAAACACACCGTGATATGAAAATAATGAACTAAATGATGAAATAATGTAGAAAGGAAAAGAATGAGATGAATTAGAGTGCACCTAGGAAAGATTTGATGATTCTCGAATGTTGTGGATTTTGTCTAAAATAACTAAAAATTCACAGTGGGAATCATTTGGCCAGGGTGGCGAATTAGTCCTGCTACTAGTGAAGAAGTGTCGGGAACAGGTTTCTGACTATCGGATCTAGAATATGACAAAATTCATATTTTCAGTCTTAAGGTGGGATTCATTCACCAATGGTGGTGAATCAATCCTCTCCCAAAATTCTAAAAAATCAGGAGACAACTCTGCAACACCAGATCTGGAAATCTCTGATTGTCGGGTTACCGAAGTTAATTCTGTAGGAAACAGACATAAAACCTTCTCCAAGCTTGAAATATGAATGAGTTGACTTGAAGCACCTAGTTGACTTGTTGACCAATCTTCAACCCCTAAATTCTTGTTAAATCTACACACAAAAGTCTACAAACACACATGTAAGAGGGGAAAAATGGTTGAGGGTTATCAAATAGGGGTTTGCCTTGGTCAAACCCCACTTTGGTAATCAAACCCTTAATGAAACAAATAAAATGAAAGAGAATGATAAAATAATAACATGCAAATGCTAAACCCTTGATGATGCAAATATGAAGTAATGTCAATGGATGCTCCAAAATGCTTGATGAGATGTTGTAAGATGCTTGAATGCTTGAGATGATGTGTGAATGAATGCTTGAATCAATGGGATTGTAGGAGATATTGTGGGAGATGTAAAATGAGGTGAAAATAACTTATTTATAAAATCTTGTGTCTTAGTTACCTATTCATACCTCATCACAAGTCGACATCAAGTGTTTTTGAATAAAAACCCAAAAGGAAATTTAAAAAAATTTGAATTTGGAGCCAAGGGGGACACATTTTCCACATACGTGAAAATGTGGCACCCATTAAAACACATATTGGTTTTGCATTCCCTACGATTGGATCAATCATACTCCCCTTACAAATAGGACCTAAAACTTCAGATGTAACATTTTCAATTATTCCACAATCTGACCAATTTCGTTTGTGGCTAGGTCATTCTTGGCTTCGCTCAATGAAAGCAGTCCCATCAATTGTTCACAAGTGTTTGAAGTTTTCACATGACAATGAGATATTCACCATACAACATAGTGGCTTTAATCCCTTATCTTCCAAAGGTAATATTTCATTAGAATCCTTTTGGCCTGAACCCATGGAACCCATCAGTCCTTGAAAATACTTCTTCTTTATCGCCTATCAAAAGTTCAAAGCTAAAAAAATAGCCGAATTGTCTCTTCGTAACATGTCCCCGTCCACTTCCACCTCTCCTATCATAGATGAAACCATGCTTCAACCTGAGTTTGACATTGAGAAAACCATACAACCTCATGAACAACCATCCTCACACACTTCCCTGCCATTGTTTAAATGACCATGGGAACATGAAACCAATCTTGTCATGCCTCCTCGCATTAAACAAGTGTATAAAGCTAAAGAGAAAGTGGTTGACCCGTCTTCCTTGATTTCTTATGTTCTTCCCTCTTTGGAAGTAGAATAACCTATGACGACTCAATCCGATCTTACACCTCAACAACTCTAAAACAAAATCAAACAAAATCGCGGTGCTAGGGAATGTAGGCGTCTTCGTCATCTCCTTGCTCGTCAATCTTGCATGGACGAAAATAAAGAAAATCAACCTCCACCTTTGACAGAAGTAATAGATGACCACCCTCCTTCTCCTGATCCACCACAAGACAGTCTAGTGCAATGATCACAAAAAAATGAACCAATCCAACAACCACAACTTTTGATACATCTTTCCTTAGAAATCACCCTTCGTCCTCCCATTGTCATTAATCTTGATGATGATGATGAAGATACGACAATAGAAAAAATTGATGAAGAAGTGCATAATGACCTAAACTCTTTATTTTCATCTACAATGAGCTTAAAAGATAAATCAACTCCACCAAGTGAAGAACCTGATAAGACTCCTAGTTTGACACTTGCAATTATTCCTTTAAACAGCTAACCACCCTCACATTACACTGAACATGATTGGGAGGAGGATGACTTGTTAGATGGTTGTCTTTCATTTTCCAAGGTATCCTTTTTACTTTTCTCTTTTTATTTGTCCTTTTTGTTTTTATTTTCATGTGTGTATCATGTTCCCCCGTAACATGCATCTGATGTTCCCTCTCTTCGTACACTTCTTCTATTTGTAATTTTATTCTTCTATTTGTTGTGCATTGTCCTTTTCGCTTTCATTTTGTGTTTTCCTTTTGGGGATGACGCAAGGCATTGAGAACGAAATGTCTCCTTCATGTTGACCCAAAAGATTTTTCATTGTATTTCGCCTTTTCATTTTCTTTTTGCTTGTGTTTTCCTTTTGGGGACAATGCAAGGTGTCGAGACTGCAATGTCTCTTCCATGTTGACCCAAAATGGACTTTATTTTTCTTTTTTTTTCGCTCTCTTTGTGTCATTCTTCCAGTTCTATGTGCTTTGGGGAATGATGACAGTTTCGATCTCTTGCATCGAAACATTGCAGCAACATACTGACCCCAAATCCATAGATCCCTTATGTGTTTGGTGTGCTCTTTTCTGAGGGGCAACTCTCTTTTCTTTGTTTTCCATTTTCGTTGACATGACGCAACCTAACTTCAAAACATACAACTTGGCATAGGGCTTTCCAAGTTGGCTCTCATGTCTTGTTTTATTTTTGCATCTTCTTTCCTTCACTACTTTAAAGTAATTGCTCACAGAACGATGTGTCACAATTCCTTTAAAGTGGGGGGCATACATTACCATTAATTCATTTGCATTCTTTGTTCTTAGTGTAGCCTTTCCGTTTATATGATGTGTTCATCACTTTGTGGATGACATTGAGTGTGATGTCCTTCATAAGTGTGATCTTTCTAAGCATATTACATTCCTCTTGGTGGCCCGATGTGACACGCTGCATCCCCTAAGGTGTGAATATACTATTCTTTGATTGGTCCTCTCTTGGAGACATTAGACACATTGTTCCCTAAGTGATTTTACTTGCATAAAATTAACAAGACTGCTTTGAACATCCTTTTACATTTTTTACATTTTGCACTTTTTCCACTTTGCATAACGCAACTTGCATGACTGTGGTACCTTCCTTTTTGTTCATGACATTTTTCCTTTATGGAATCTTATTAAAGTTATTAGGAGGTATAACTTTGATATGGTTGAGTGGGAAGCCCACCTAGTGGCATGACTTTTCCCCATAGCCACCTTTGTGTTTTTGAGTGCATACCAACTAGCATATGTATCTTACCTTTTGGGCTTTCTCACCCGACGGACAGCTAGGAGTTCCATGGCCCCAGAGTGAGTATATTTGGACTTTCTCACCCCAAAGATAGTCATAAGTTTCATGGCCCCAGAGTGAGTACATTTGGGCCTTCTCACCCGACGGACTGTCATGTGTTATGTCACCCGAGAGTGAGTATACATTCTCTTTTTCAAATAATCAACCTAGATTTAATCCAGAACTAGTTGGACTGAGGATCGAAGCTTCATTTGATTCTCTTTCAACACTTGTGTGTGTTATTTTGTTCTTATGCTTATTTTTCCATGGGATCTTCATCCTGGGGGCTTGATCATCCCTCTTGTGTGAATGGGTCCCACCTAGGACCTGAAAATGGGTGTCAGGAATTATGTTGTATTTAATGTTGTTTATCGGACTTACATTAAAAAATGAACTTAATTAAGGCATATGAGGGAATAAAGGGACCAAATAAAGCATGAGAAAGGGATGAATGGTTAAATTATGCCTAGAAAAGCGTGAAATCTTGTTACAAGACTTTACAACACTTCAAAATAGGACTCGTTTAGTGATGAAAAGGTGATTTTTAAGTGAATTGTAATTAATAGAGTCTAGAAGAGTGTAGAAATGTCTTACAACACTTCATAACACCTTCAAAAGATGTCATTATTTGAGTTTTAGTACCTCAATATGCATGTTCAAGCCATGTTACAACATAAAATCAGAGCAAAATAGATCAAACACCATGAAACAAGACCTAAAAGGCCATGAAAATGACAAGGGGCCATTTTTCTATGACACAACTTGTAAAACATCTTATTAAGATAGAAACTTCACTCTTGAATGTGAACCCAAAGATAGCCACATTACAATATCCCAAAAAGTGAATCCACTTTTAACATTTCATAAATAAGTGTAATGTATAGTCATGCATGAAATAATTCTTTAACAATATTAATTGTTATAGGTCTCTTAGAATGTTCCATAAGTTATAATAATAAATCATGGAATCATGTATGAATATAATCTACTTCCAATCTATTGATAATAGAGTAATTATTGAACAAGATATATTTATACTATGACCAACTATATCAATTCCTAATCTATTAGGCAACAAAGGCATGGAATGCAAGGAAGAATATGATACATTGGTAGAGCATAAATGGAAATGGATGTGTACATGCATAAAATTGGAGATAACATATATTTAAATGGGAATATTTAATAATTCATCTTAATGTTAAAATAACCCACATGAAATAAAGGAAATAATATCATAAAATAGTTGCAATTTATTAGAAGTTTTCATACATTCAACTCACCCATGTTGCATTCATACTAGAAAATACGACAAGAGAGGATTAATACATTTGAGAACCCCCTTAAATAATAAAAAATATGATCGATACATACCATTTATATAATGTTCATTGTTCATACACTTTCTATGACTTAGAGAGTACATCTCATCCCCTTCTAGACCAAGCTTGCATCAATTATCTAATAGAATAGCCTAAGTCACTTCAAATTAGGAAATTATCTCAATGACCAACCATTAAAATATTTTTTATTCATGAATAAATAATATCTTCTTACAATGCACTTTGCTTGTCCCATTGGAGATCACAATATTTTAATATTAATCAAATTTGTGAATGCAATAGTGCATAATATATAGGAAAATATGTCTTAGATACACTATTTGATTAAATAGATTATTTGAAACATCTTCCTATGCATAGATAAATATCCTCAAAATGATTTTAGACCTATAGATGCCATTGAAAGACATAATATACTGGGGGGGTGAATCAATATATTATAATCTATTTAAAACTCTTTAATTCAACACGAATTACCATTAATAACTTCTCCAAACATAAATCTTAAATCATCAAAATAGCTAGTGTCAATCAAGCAACACAAATACACACATTCACATAATGAACACCAGATATACATGGAAACCCGGAATGGGAAAAACCATAATGAGAAGAGTTGCTTGGAGCTATTGTCCAAATCTAGTCTCACATAAATAATGAACTTATAATCATGAAGTAGGCACCAACCTATTGAAGACACCATTATCCTATTGTATTTGTAGGCACCAACCTATTGGAGGCACCAATCCCCAATACAAAGATCTAAGCTTTAAATAAGTAAGACACGGTCAGTTCTACCGGATTATATAGATATTAAATGTTGTACACAACTCACACTTAATTTAATCTTCCTTCAGGCACTCTCCTACAAAACATATGATCTTCTAAAAGAGGCACACAATGATTAGGATGCAACCCCCATTACATCACCCGTATAATATTCACACTTATCCACACATCCACATATGATTAGTCATTGAATGAATCCTAGTCATAAATATATGCATCCCTATACATTAGAAATATATCATATCAGTGACAAACCTCTTAACACTATTCACAATTAGCCAGGTCAACTAAGGCGGTCCTAAATCAAATTGACATGAAACGTGTGGCATTGGTCCTAAATAGAATTTGTTTTCACCAACAATAGATGATGTTATGTGTTTTATTTAGAGAGCTTAACCTAGTCCTATTTCATCTTCACACACTTCCTCTAGCTAGTGCATGCTTCCCTTATCTAACATAAACACACAAACATTATCCTCAACTATCCAACCAACACAAACCATACTTTGTTACTTATAAATTTTTGGTTATTAAGACTCCACCTTTGAAACTCTGGAATATGATACAACATGAGTAACTTTACTTTAGGTCCAAATTACAAGCCATAACATTCAACTGGGGTAGAATGTGGATCAAAACACTTATAACAGTATAATACAGTGTATGAGCAGCAATCCACATAATACTTCTACAAACACTTCTAGACTACTTCTAGAAACATGAATAGATACATGCATGATATTTCAAGCTTCTCAGTGAAGATCACACTAGCATGTTGTTCTCAAAAGATCTGACATGACATGATCATGATAGAAATACCTCTTGATTTCAAAAACTCAGACATGACAAACATAATTAAAATTTAATTCTCACTAGCCTATTGACATCACTCCTTTGACATTAGTGAGCACCTTTGACATCAATGACAACATATGTTCAAAATCTATGATTTACATTCACAATTTTGAGATTCCCACATTCATCTTTTCCATTTATAGATGGATTTTTAAATTGATTTGTGCCTCTATAAAATTTAAATAATAGCTTACATGGGATTCACATAATTTTATAGACCCGTCACAATAAATTTCAAGAACTAATTACATATTAGGACTTTCAAGGAGGTAGGTAGGGTTTTTCTTTCAAACAATGAGGATCTAGGGTTTTTCATGCCAAAGGAAGTGGATTGGAAAATGATATTCTATAATTTCAAAGTTATGTATCTAGGTAAATTTGGATGCTAATGGGTGTTTGAGTCAAAGAGGAGACTAGGGCATTGAAGGCTAAGATATTTTTTAAATTATTTTCAATAGGTATTGTTGGAAAATATTTTTAAAGTGGAAGACATGATAAATTTTAGGGTTACAAAATTTGGATACTAATTACTATGGGTGGATGTATAAAGGGGGAAGATAAATCTTGGAATCCCATGGGAAATAAGGTATTAAGGATTGAGAATGTAGACATAAAAATTATAGTATGGAGTGATGCAAGACAGAAGAAAATCCAAAGGCCCACTTAAGAGTTAATGTTGAGAGGGGTTAGGGTTTCATGATAATCACTACTAGCCTACATAGAAGAAAAGACATTTGTAAATTCTATAACATTTTTTTGAGCATTAGGGATGAATCATGCAAGTTGTGTAGAGGGTTGAAGAAGTCTAAAAATATATTAATGACATTGAAAAGGAAATGGTGATCAATGTTTGGGCATAACCAAGACCATGGTACTCTAGGAGAGGGAAACTTGGGATCCTTCCAAGGTGGCAAGAATTAGGATATTGGTATACCAATTATCATCTAGGAGAGGTGAATGAAAATATCTAGGAATATAAAAATGGAATCTCAAGGGTGAGTAGGGATCATGACACAAGAATACCTAGTACCATCCCACTAAGGAAGAAGAAGACTCAATATTATTGGGCTCTAGAGTTTGGGATCCATGAGACACAATCCTTAAATTATGATGAAAGGGAAAAATTTATAGACTTACCTTTTATCAAAGATTACGACTCAAGGAAAATAATCCATAAAGACCAAAGAAAATAGGGAAGTGGAAATTCAAAAGCCTAGGGGAAAGAAATGATTAGGATTTGAGAGTCTATAGTTTTGGATGATAGGGAATCAGGGAAATGAATGAAAGGAATATCAACATTATGATGCTTAAAATCTCATGGAATTGGGACTTGAGGGAAATGGAGAAATAAAGACATGATGAAAATGTATTTTAGTAAAGGAAATCCTAAAATATTGAAATGAGTGAAGCTAATGATTCCAAAAACTAGAAGAAATGAAGGAAGAGGAACACTAGCATGAGAAAGTTTGAAACCTTGATAGATATAGAGAATTATGGGTTTGG
Source organism: Sequoia sempervirens (assembly GCA_007258455.2). Classification (NCBI taxonomy): domain Eukaryota; kingdom Viridiplantae; phylum Streptophyta; class Pinopsida; order Cupressales; family Cupressaceae; genus Sequoia; species Sequoia sempervirens. Next base: position 1,741,162 of record VDFB02179234.1, read on the forward strand.
AGAATATGAAATAGAATGAAATGGTACCAAGGCAAGGGAAAACTAAAAAAACCACCTAGGGCTATAGATTTACCTCCAAACACTTATAGACATATATTTTTTAGATTTATATTAATTAGGCACATAAAAAAAATATGAGGAGAGGAAATCCAAGAAACCAAGAATAAATTTTACCATAAGGACAATTGAAGGATCTCTTTATTTGGTTATCAATGATGGGTAGAGTAAGGAAAAGGAAATAATGGATATTCCCAAGGTACTCACAAGGGAATATGAAAAGTATGTTTGTTGGAAGCATGAACAATGATGTAGCATCAATTATGATAGAGATAGAGTTCATGTGGTACAATATGAGATCATAAAAAATTCTTAGAAGATGGTACAAGGTACCACAAGTAGTCAAAAGTGAATTTGTGTTTATGTGCTATCATAAGCGAGGAGCTAGTAGTGATGATTATACTATAAAAATGTATGTATACCAACAAAGTTAAGGATGTAACTATTAATTCATAGTCTGTGGTAGTGGCTACATATGTAAAGTGATTTTCCATGTGGATAAATCATACTTGGTGATGTGTGTGATATGATGATGTCATATTATAGTTGGATTATAGTTGTATGTCTCTTAGTATTCTATGTATTGGTTGGAAAGTTAGACAATTAGTATTCCCATGTGAACTTCTATGTGTATCATTTCATGTGAAGGTTCCAAGGTTACAATGTAAACAAATTTTATATGATGAAAGAATGGTATTATACTTTCTGGTGTGAAATATTAGAGTAATTGTAGAAGAAGTATTTTGTAGATCATGACTCTATGAAAGACCTTGTTGTATTGAATCTTTATTGATTATAAAAAATATAGTATGAATATATTTTTGTGGTGGGTTTTATCCTACAATGGTTTCCCGCATAAATATTTGAGTCTTGTGTGTAATTTTTTGGATGCATATTATTTAATTTACTTCTATATATGTCATTGGATATATTTTTTCAAGTGTTGTTGACTCTTATCTAATTGCATAATCTTACTTTTTTGTTTATCCTAGTCTATTAGTCATCTAGAAAAGGGGTAAAAATCCCTAATAGGATATGTACTTTTTACCATTACATTAGATATAAATAATAGTTAAATATTGTAGCTTACTTTAAAATATCATTTTTATGAGAAATCATGTAGGTAAAGTTTTAAACAATGTTGGAAAATCAAATGATTTTTTTACATCTTATTTATAAATAAACATTTTAAAAATAAGGATTTTATTTTTTTAGATAAAAAGCACAAAGCATGAAATATAATATATTAATATAAAAAATTTACATGTATAGTAGAGCCGATGGGTCCAAGCTAAAAAAATCACCCCAAATGAAAAATTGTAGAAAAACAACAAAATCAGAACACCATCTAGGCGAAACAACTAAGCTGAGTAGAGAACAAAGAGAAAACCCCCATCCTAAAATTACAGAATACAACAAGATTTAAGTAGAACACTATCCAACTTCCTCCTTTAGATTTGACATTATAGGAAGCATAGGTGGGTGGGGAACATGGGTGAACATTAATTAAAAATAAGGATCTTAAATTTTACCAAAAATAAATTATTAACTAATAATAAATACAATCAATGTAATATAAATTGGCCATTTTTTTATAGTGTGATTAATTTTCCCCTATAAATATGAACTATGTTGAGAAAGAACCACAAATCATTAAAATAACATATATATTTAAAATATTAAATGGGCTTCATTCAAGAGAAACATGTAGGTCTAGCTATGGATAGAGCCAACATTTTTAGGAAACTTGATAAATTGATTGTTGGAACTAATATCTTGTCCACCTTGGGTGACACACTATATATTCAAGAGTACATCAACACATATAATTTATTGTACCTCAAAAATATCAATGGTTTGGTTAATTATTGGGTTTACAAGTCCAAATTTGACCCATCTTGACCTTGCATGCTTTTTCAAAACATAATATTATAAAAATTGTTATAATTGGTCATGGTTGTTTTCATGAATATTTTCTATCCTTCTATGATAACAATAATATTTTTATTGTGATATTGTAATGGTTAAAATTGATAGCGTATAATTTTCCCCTTCATTTTGACTCACTTTGGATAGGTTATACTTTTATACAATGGGAAATATGCAAATGACATAGTTTTAGAAAGATAGTGGTACATAATCTATTCCTTATATGCTCTCATGTTGTACTCATTCCTAGAAATTTGTTCTATTGTATAGATTTTTTCGTTTTCCTATATTGGGTTAGATCTAAAATTGTAAAAGTGATATAGGTCACTTACACACTTATATGAATATCTCCATGATCTTTTAAATTTTAAATTCAAATTCAGACCCATTTTTTATTCCACCTAGTTATTATGTGCCAACTTGATGTATAAAACATTTTATTTGACAATTGAGAAGTTATATAAAAGGTTTAACCTTAATTCATTGAAAAAAAAGAGATTAAGTGAAAGAACACTTCTTGTACACATCATAGACATAAAAGAATCATCTAGTGATATCAACACTCTATGTCATTGTATACCTTGGAATTTATCCTACTCTAAATGTGCAAAACAACTAAGAAATGTAAATGAAAAAATACCAAGGACACCTCGAGATTAGCCAAAAGAGTGATAAACAATAAGGAAAATGGACAAAATAAGACACAAATGATTTCACCTTCCTTGCTGTTGATTTCTCCTTGATTGGCCCTTGCTTGGAATGATTTGTGTGCTCCTTAGATGATTTCTTGAGTGACTAAATGCAAGATTAAATGTGTGAAATGATTAAAAGAGATGGCTAAATAATGGCAAAGGATTGAGGATGTAAATTAGTAGCATGTAGTTATGAAAATTCAAAGTGTTCTCTAAAATGCCCTTGAGGAAGGGGTATTTATAGAGGATCTTGAATTCTCTAGAGAATTCAATGGTCAAGATTGATCTAACAAGGTCAAGATGAAGGGCTATGGTGGGTTGAGAACCCACAAACCTCACATCTTGACATGTGGAGGGTGAAGTGGCCAAGGGGATATGAGATGGAGATGAGTTGTCAAGAAGGTACATGAGGTGGAAAAAGGACATGCACCTTGGGGAGTGAGAAGATTTCCACAAAAAGGGATTTCTTGTCCCCAAGTGGGAGTGAAAGGGACATTTGAGGAATTTTGGAATTCCTCAAAAGTCTACATGGGAAAAGGAAAGGTGGTTGGGGAAATAATGTGAATTAAAAATTCACATTCCTTCTATAAAAGTCTCCAAAAGTGGGCTCCAAAAAGGTGGGACTTGGTCACATGTGGAGATTGTGACAAGTCCAAGGTTGGTCACATGTGGAGATTGTGACAAGTCCAAGGTTCTAGAAGCCTTGGAAGGATGGAATGTGAATTAAAAATTCACATATAAAAGAGGGAATCTAGGAAGAATAAAAAGGAATTAAAAATTCCCTTGGAGAATGATTAGGCTTAATTAATCAGTAATTAGAAGATAAATGAGGATTAGAAGCCAACTTGCAAAAGTTGGAGGATGTGACACATCCTAATCAAGGATTAGGCATGTGCACATCCTTAATGAAAAAATTAGGAGATGGATTAGGATTAGATGAAAATGACATGTGAGGAATTAAATAAATGTAATAATTATTTAATTTATTTGATGAAAAAGAGGATTAAGGAGGGTAAAGGTATTTAATTATTAATTAAATACCTTAGGGATTTGGCAATTAAAGATATTAATTAAATAATAGTAATATTACTTAATTAACTCGGATAAGAGGATGTTTAGATGAAAAGTGATAAATTTGGATAAATTAAGTGTCCAAATTTGGATGTCTATTTGCCCCTCTTTGAGATGGTGTTACGAAGTAGCATCATTTCAAAGAATATTAAAATATAGAACCCAGAGGAGATGGTTAGATTGGAAAAGATGCCCCAGTCATCAAAGGGATGACTAGGAAGGAAAGACGATGGGGGTGAAGATGAAGGTAGGGATTGAGGATGCCCCCTCGAGAGGACATCGGGTTAGAGAGAGAACACGTATGTGCTCGAAATAAGATGTGAGGCAAGGGGAGATGAGGAAGATGATGCAAGGTGACGGGTAAGAGAGTAAGTGATATGGAGATGGATGAAGCACAAATGGATGCAGAGACAAAGATGATGTTGCCCCAGTCAATGTTCAAGCCAAAAGGGGGTTTGAGGATGGATGGAGTGTTGTCAATGAGGATAGGGAAGGATACATCCCAATGAGTGGTATTGATGAGGGAAGGATACATCCCAAAATACCACAAAAGGATAGGGAAGAATACCTCCTAATGATGAGGATGAAAGTGTTGTTGATGAGGGAAGGATATATCCCAAAACAACACTGAAGGGATAGGAAAGGATACAGATGGATGATGATGATGATGGGTTAAGGTGGGTAACAAGACTGGGGACATGACCAAGGATTTGATTAGATTATTTGTGTGAGGTATGAGTTGATGAGGATAGGATTGAGATGTGAGATGGATGAAAGGTATAAAGATGATAGGGGGAGTGTTGTTGATGAGAAAAGATTGGATGGATAGATGAGGGAGAGTGATGAAGGGTGAAGGGATGGGGGGGATTTTGATAGATGGGAGGATGGGGGATACATGCAAGATGATGGAATGGAAAGTGAAATGCAGTCCTAATGTGATTTTCCATCTTTGGAGCACTGATTTTTGCTATAGCATAAGACACCAAGTGCCAGGGTATGTGGAACCAAGGCGAATTAGTGTCTAATGCATAAAACAAACACAACAGACAAGAAGGCTACCCCAACACCCCAAAGTCACAAAGACCTTGGTCGGACCCGGTATTGAGATAACCACAAGCACGAAAGGATGCCCCAACATAACACAAGACCTCGGGGATCTTGGGGGTACTACGTGGGACAACCAAGAAGACAAAAATAGATATAAAAAGATCAAGATATGCCCCTATGTTGACCAATCAAAACACACCATAATATGATGGATCATGGCGGCCTTGACAAGTGATGATAGGGAACTCAAATGATAAACAAAAGCCAAAAGCATCAAAAGATCGTAATCAATTTCAAATGTCCTTTGCCATAGGATCAAGGGGATAGATGGGACTGATGAGGTCTGTTAGGAAGGATGCATCCTGTTGAGACCAAAGATGATGGATACTAAACTAAAAGATCGTTATGATGTGGGATGTTCAAAATCGATTGGATCTCATGATACAAGTGGATCTCGTTTGTTAAGAACCAGCTAGATAAGGGCATAGCTTGATGGCACGACACAAGGAAGATAAGACATGGGACTGACACACCCTAAGGACCTAGGGGCTCAGGGGCCGATCAAAGATTAGCCTTGCCTACGTGAAAGCACAGAGCCCTCGTAGTTCGATAAAAGGCTGACGACTGACCAAGATGTAGACCTTGATGGATGGTAAAGATAGGATGGACAAAAGGAGTAAAGTGGATAATGGCAATCGATGAGAGATGATAGACGATAGAGGAGCCCCGGGGGCTGATCAAGTGATCGACCTTGCCTGCGTGAAAGTGCAGGGGAAACGTAGTTCGACAAGACCAAAGGCAAACAATGGATAAAGGGATGATAAGATGATAGGATAAGTGGATAAAAAGATGGGACCGATACGACAAGATAGGATAGACCTGTTGGATTGGATAAGATGATGATGATCACATAAATCTCAGGGATGGGATAGTTATCCAAAGCAGTAAAATGACTTGGGAGGATGATATGATAGATAGATGAGTGATGAAAAGTGATAGGGGATTGGAAAGATGTGCAAGAGAAGTAGGGGTGATGACGATGAGATAAATGGCATTGGGTTGCATGGGGGGGAGGCCTATAGCCAGATACCAATGACAAGGGATTGTGAGATGGGATGAGATGGGATGAGGATAAAGATGGCAGATTGAATAAAGATATAGGGATGGGGGAGGGGAGGGATTGTTTGGATGGGTGGGAATATAAGGATTGAGAGATGAAAGGGATGCTAGGATAGCTGGATATGAAGAGAAGGATGGGGAGATGGAAGGGACGCTGTGATAGATAGATAGGGACAGAAGGATTGGGAGATGAAAGGGATGCTAGGATAGATGGATACGAAGATATAGATGGGGAGGTGGAAGGGATGCTATGATAGATGGATAGGGAGATGAAGGGATGTTGTGATAGATGGATAGGGACAGAAGGATTGGGAGATGAAAGGGGTGCCAGGATAGATGGATACGAAGATATAGATGGGGAGATGGAAGGGATGCTATGATAGATGGATAGGGAGATGAAGGGATGTTGTGATAGATGATGTCTCCAAGGACTATGTCACAAAGGAAGCAAATGCCCCCACTCTAGATATGTCATATACGAGGCGACATGAGGGACAAAAGACAAGTGGATGGGAAGATAAAGGAGATAACTAGATGAGAATAGGATGGGTGACTAAAGAATATGATAGAGCATGGATGAAGGGAATGTATACCAATAGGTGTCCAAAGCATGCATAGATAGGTGCCCCTATTTTGATCAAGATCACAAGAAGGATGGAGGGAATGGGAGATAAATGGGATATGATGGTAGGATGTAGAAGATAGGTGGGATGGGGGGATTTATGAAGAGGATGGATAATAGGAAGACGGGTGCATAGCTAGAAGTATAGCGGATGGAGAGCGCTTGCTCTCGGGAAGTTGCCCCTAGCAAGTGCAGAGATGAGGATTTCACATGGCCTTTGTTTGGCGAGGTTTCATCATGGTACTTATCAAGGCACTTGTTTGCCAAGTTTTCACCATTGGACGAATTATTTCTCTTTACTATTTTTTTATTTTATTTTTTTTTGAATTTTTGTGGATTTTTGGACTTTTTTGGATTTTTGTGGATAGCAAGGGGATGAAAATGGGTAAGGATAGGGATGTTGATAAGGGTATTTAGAAGACAAGCGATAAGGATATGGATGAAGGACTCAAGTATCAAGTTCTATACTAGGTAGTAAGAGCCCATGTTCAAATCGACTATTGGATGTTGGTACAACCTTATGAGAATAAATGGATTATGCAAGAGGATGAATTAGAGGGATTTGAGAGGGGAGATACATGGGATAATGGATGGGATGCTGCGAAGGGTATGGATGGAATGATGGGGTGGATATGTGATGGGGAGATGCGTCAGGACCAACATGGCATGTGGTGGATGGAAAGATAAGATTAAGGGATGGAGAAATGGGATAATGGAGATGGAATGGTGAATGGACAGGAATGTAAAATGTATAGGATGGAAGGTGGATGGCCGTGGTGAAGGGAATGGACAGCCGGAATGGTGGATGGAATAGACGTGGATCCACATGGTTTGATCTTGTTTCTTGGTGGGCCTTTGTGGCCTACAAATTTTATTTAGATTTAGACTTTTCTTCTCTTCACCACGTCTTTTGGAGGGGACGTGAGGAGCCTTAGATTCATGTGGATGTTTGGATTTATGCATTTTTTCTTTAACAACCAAAGTTCTTTTAGTAGCAATGGGATGTGAGGAGATGGCTGATGTGGAGTGATGGAGGTAGGAGTATGGGATGTGTGGCATGGAGGATGTTTAGGTGGGTAGTTTAATCCCATTTAGGATGTTTATGATGGATGAGATGGAGGAGGTGGAGTTTGGGGATATGGGGGCTCCAAAAGGAGGTAGGAATTCTGGAGGGAACAAGGGCATGGTAGGATGGAGGGATGGGTGACCCAAATGGATGGAGTGTGATGAAGGAGGGAAGATGGATCATGAGGGGTGGATAATGATAGAGGAGGGAGGGATGGCAACATATGATCTGGTGGGGCGATGGGAAGAGCCGATATTTCTTTTGGAAAAGGCTCGTTGAGGACATCTAGAGGTTGTACCAACATTTTTGGATTGTGAGTCATGAGTAGTACATCCAAGACCTTGTGGATACAAGTGTTCTTTAGCTTGGATGGGCTCTATAATACCTTGCTCATGAAGGCCTAAACCTTTTCCTTGATAGTTCATTCTCTTGAGTATTCGATCTAGGACAGGATTTTTGTTATTCTGGAAGAATGATGCGAGTTCATTATTAGGTGGAAGAGGAGGATTGGTGTATATGCTTTGTTTTCTTCTGCGAGGAGACCAACATGGAGGAATGTGAGAGTACCAAGGGGATATGCAAGTGGTGTAGGGATAGCATTTTTAGGCGATGATGAGGGATCATGAGAAGGAGATGATGGGATAGCAACATCAGGAGAGGGAGTAGGGGCCATGATAGGATCTGGATTTGTGGTAGTAGGCTCATGCGATGGAGATGGAGATGGAATAGTGGAAGCTTGAATGACAAGGGGATCATGGGATGGAATGGATGGGGGACTGTGATCTCGAGGTGGACTAGATGGGATGGTAGGATCTTGATCTGGAGAAGGGGATATGCTGGTATGCCTTGGATTAGACTCTTGGCATGACTCATTGTGTGTGGGAGGCATGATAATGGAGTTTTTTTGGGACTCTTCAAGTGGGGAAGATGGAGGGATGGAAGATTTATGAGGTTCATTGGAATGGGCTTTGGTGCTACTAGGAGTGGGAGGAGTGGATTGGATTTGGGTGTCTTCGAGGGATTGGGTGGATCTAGGAGTGGAGGGAGTGGATTGGAATTGGGTGTCTTCAATGGATTTGGTAGTTCTAGGAGTAGAGGGAGTGGATTGGAATTGGGTGTCTTTGATGGGTTCAGTGGCTCTCATAGTAGGAGATGTGAGTTCAATGGATTTAGTGGGTTCAATGGTTTCAATGGTTTGATTAGTGCTAGGGGTGGTAACAACAATGATATGTGTGGTGTGGAGAAGGGTCTCATCACTAGTGACCGTGGATGATGGATTGGGATGGCATGGTTCCATGACTTCAAGATGTGGAGTTAGGGATGGCTTCTTTGTAATGAGTCCTTGGAGAACTTCTGAAATGAGAGACTTGCATATGGTTGGCTTGGCTGGGGTGGTAGAAATGGAGGAGGGATTATGGATTGGTGGACCAGGGTTAGATGGAGGAATGGGATTGAATGTAGGACTATGAGTAGATGGGGATTAGGATTGGATGGAGGACTAGGAGTAAATGGAGGACCAGGATTGGGATGGAGGGCTGTGAGTAGACCTGGAGTGAAACGGGACTGAATGGAGGACTAGGGAGCAGATGGGGACCACACTGACGGAGGGGTTAAGGTGCTGATATTGGAGTGGTAACTAAGATAGGGGATGGACTGTGGACAGGACAAGAAGACATAGGTGGTAGTGGACAAGAGGGATGTGGGGATGGATTAGAAGGGTATTGGGATGGTGGACATGGATATGGATGGTGGACAAGGTGGAATGTGGAAGGATGAAAGAGGGATAGGGGGGGAATGGGAATGAAGGAAATGGATGGAAGATGAGGGATAAGGATGGATGGAATGGTGTGGAGTGGAATGGATGAAGGTGGTATAAGGAATATGGATGGATGGAAGTGGTGGAGAAAGGAATAGATGGAAAGTGGATCTATGTCATATACCTCTCGGGATCAACAAAATTTTTATCGCCATCCACGTAATTGTGGTTTCTCACCACCATCATCGATGGAGGATGAGGGTTCATGATGATGACAGGATAAAGAGGATGGATAAAAGATTTTGGATGGGAACAGATTAAAGCTCAAATTTGGGATTTTGGTCAAGCTCAGATCAGGATTAGACAAAAGCTTAGATTAAGATGATTGGATGGGATTAATTCTGATTTTGATGGGATTCGGTAGACAGATGATTGGATCGGGTAGATGATTGGATGAATTTGATAGGATTGGTGTGATTGGATTAATTAGATGATTAGATGAATTTGATTAGAGGAATGGATTGGTTTGATTAGATAGTAAGAAATGGAAGGTACCACTAGATGGAGCTCAAAAAATTAAGAAATTTTGGTTTTTGGATGAAGTCGATCCGATGCACGGTTTGTAAATGACAGCCCCGGGAAGTTAGGGGCGTGTCCACCCTGCGATGCGGGGCGTGGCCGCCCTGGGGTGGTCAAATTCTTGATAGGTGGAAATAGAAGGCACCACTAGATAGAGCTTAAAAAAATAAGCAACTTTGATTTTTGAACGAAGTTGATTTGATGTACGGTTTGTAAATGATGGCCATGAGAAGTTAAAGGGGTGTAGTCAGCATTCTGCAGTAAATCAGGGGTGTAGTCAGCTTTCTGCAGCAAATCAGGGGCGTAGTCAGCATTCTGCAGTAAATCAGGGGTGTAGTCAGCTTTCTGCAGCAAATCAGGGGCGTAGTCAACTTTCTGCAGCAAAATTAGGGGCGTAGACAGCAAAATCAAGGGCATAGACAGCTTTTAGGGGTGTTGACAGCAAAATCAGGGGCATAGATAGCTTTTAGGGGCGTTGACAACAAAATCAGGGGCGTGGCCAACTTTCTGCAGTAAATCAGGGGCGCTGTCACCTTTCTGCAGTAAAATCAGGGGCGTTGTCGCCTTTCTGCGGTAAGACAGAGTTTGGTTTTGATGGAAAAGGCTATGGAAAGGACATAAAATGATAAAGTAAGGTCAAAGTATCAAAGATTTCACAGATTTTTCACAAGAAAACACTTCAAGCAAGCACAATCCTATGATTAATATTAAGGGTATGGCAAGGCAAATTCTTAATCTAGGATGCACAAGGCTTCTGGGGAGTCCTCGATATACTCTCGGTACGTGAGGCACAACCGTGAACACCAGTCCATCACAAGCGTGAGTCAGGAACCCCAGCGAGATACTGAAAGGCTCGGACCAACTCTTCACGTCTATCTAGGTATCACCCTAGCTTCGACGCTCCGCCAATTACGACGTGACTGGATTAAGGTACAACTTTCGTTCTCCCCCCTTTATATACCCCGCCGATACGTGTGGTTGGAATCATCCCTTGGGGTGATGAAATCCCCAAGCAGGTCCCACTAAAAAGAAGACACTAACCGTTTCCAACTACTCCCCAGGCTCACACAAAGTGCAAGGGGAAAGCGAAAACAAATTAATGCCCCTTTGGGTGACACAAGAACAAACAATCACAGCAAGAAATGAAGTTTATTCCCCCTAATTAGACTATGTTCCAAAACAACAAAGATAATTTTTGAAAATCTGATCAAATAGACGGTCTTGCAAGCAAATGTTAGCTGTCTTCTTCTTCGTCCTTGATCAATTACGCCCTAATAGACTTCTAAACTGTGTTGTTTTGGGGCGCTACCGCCTTTCTGCGAAGGCGCTGCCACCTTTCTGCAGGGGCGCTGCCACCTTTCTACGAGGGCACTGCCGCCTTTCTGCAGGGGCGCCGCCACCTTTCTGCGGGGGCACTGCCGCCTTTCTGTGAGGGCGCTGCCGTCTTTCTGCAGGGGCATTGTCGCCTTTCTGCGGTAAACTTTGTTAGATTTTTAAGAAAAAAGGAAACTTGTGCCCCTCCCACTGCAAAAAAAAAGTGTTAGCAAATCCTTCTAAATATATCCCTAATCACAGCAAATGTGTTAGAAGGAATAAAACTTTCAGATGTGGGGCGCTACTGCCTTTTGTAGTGGCTAAGAGGGCGCTGTCGCCATTCTGCGGTAAACTTTGTTAGATTTTAAAGAAAAAAGGAAACTTGTGCCCCTCCCACTGCAAAAAAAGTGTTAGCAAAGCCTTCTAAATATATCCCTAATCACAGCAAATGTGTTAGAAGGAATAAAACTTTCAGATGTGGGGCGCTACCACCTTTTTGTAGTGGCCAAGAGGGTGCTGCCGCCATTCTGCGGTAAACTTTGTTAGATTTTTAAGAAAAAAGAAAAGTTGTGCCCCTCCCACTGCAAAAAAAAGTGTTAGCAAAGTCTTCTAAATATATCCCTAATCACAACAAATGTGTTAGAAGGAATAAAACTTTCAGATGTGGGGCGCTACCGCCTTTTGTAATTTCTGCCAAGTAGGGATTACACTATCTCTACTCTGGTAGAACTTTGTTAGATTTTAAAGAAAAGGAGCTTTGTGCCTCCCAATCGCGAAAAAGTGTTAAGAAGCCTCTAAATATATCCTAACTCTACGCGAAATATGTTAGAAGCGAATAAACTGATGTGGGCTATCGCTTTCAGGGAGTGGCTAAGAGGCGCATCACTTATCTCATGGTGAACTTTGTTAGATTTTTAAGAAAAGTGAGTTGTGCCCCTCCCCAACGCAAAAAAGTGTTAGCAAAGCCTTCTAAATATATCCCTAATCACAGCAAATGTGTTAGAAGGAATAAAACTTTCAGATGTGGGGTGCTATGCCTTTTTGTAGTGGCCAAGAGGGCGCTGCCGCCATTCTACAGTAAACTTTGTTAGATTTTAAAGAAAAAAGAAAAGTTGTGCCCCTCCCACTGCAAAAAAAGTGTTAGCAAAGCCTTCTAAATATATCCCTAATCACAGCAAATGTGCTAGAAGGAATAAAACTTTAAGATGTGGGGCGCTACCGCCTTTTTGTAATGGCCAAGAGGGCGCTGCCGCCATTCTGCGGTAAAATGGGGGCGCTGCCGCCTTTCTGCGGTAAAGCAGAGGGTGCTGCCACCTTTCTGTGAGTTTTTCTTGCAAAATACTTAATCCAAAAGGGAAGTTAAATGCAAGACCCATTTGTGAGTCCCACCGGGCGTGCCAGAAATGTATACCTTGGAATTTATCTTACTCTAAATGTGCAAAACAACTAAGAAATGTAAATGACAAAATACCAAGGACACCTCAAAATTAGCCAAAAGAGTGATAAACAATAAGGAAAATGGACAAAATAAGACACAAACGATTTCACCTTCCTTGCTGTTGATTTCTCCTTGATTGGCCCTTCCTTGGAATGATTTGTGTGCTCCTTAGATGATTCCTTGAGTGACTAAATGCAAGATTAAATGTGCGAAATGATTAAAAGAGATGGCTAAATGATGGCAAAGGATTGAGGATGTAAATTAGCAGCATGTAGTTATGAAAATTCAAATGTTCTCTAAAATGCCCTTGAGGAGGGGGTATTTATAGAGGATCTTGAATTCTCTAGAGAATTCAATGGTCAAGATTGATCCAACAAGGTCAAGATGAAGGGCTATGGTGGGTTGAGAACCCACAAGCCCTCACATCTTGACATGTGGAGGGTGAAGTGGCCAAGGATATGAGATAGAGATGAGTTGTCAAGGAAGATACATGAAGTGGAAAAGGGCATGCACCTTGGGGAGTGAGAAGATTTCCACAAAAAGGGATTTCTTGTCCCCAAGTGGGAGTGAAAGGGACATTTGAGGAATTTTGGAATTCCTCAAAAGTCTACATGGGAAAAGGAAAGGTGGTTGGGGAAATAAGTGTGAATTAAAAATTCACATTCCTAGGAAAAGTCTAAAAGATAAAAGATGGGCTCCAAAAGGTGGGACTTGGTCACATGTGGAGAGAGCAACAAGTCCAAGAAAGCACTTGGAAAGGACTAAAAGGAATTAAAAATTTATTGGAGAATGATTAGGCTTAATTAATCAATAATTAGAAGATAAATGAGGATTAGAATCCACTTGCAAAAGTTGGAGGATGTGACACATCCTAATCAAGGATTAGGCATGTGCACATCCCTAATGAAGAAATTAGGAGATGGATTATGATTAGATGAAAATGACATGTGAGGAATTAAATAAATGTAATATTTATTTAATTTATTTGATGAAAAGAGGATTAAGGAGGGTAAGGTATTTAATTATTAATTAAATACCTTAGGGATTTAGCAGAATTAAAGATATTAATTAAATAATAGTAATATTACTTAATTAACTCAGATAAGAGGATGTTTAGATGAAAAGTGATAAATTTGGATAAATTAAGTGTCCAAATTTGGATGTCCACAGTCATATTGCATGACTATTTTTTTGTCCTCAAACTTGTTTAAAGTCATTGACTCAATATCATTACTATGGTTTGATAGTAAGGGCGTGTTAGGAAAATGATGTCTCAACCTTGAAATTTGACTGTGGGGGGGTGTAGGGGGCTATCCCTATAGCAGGGTCTGAGGGGATTATCCCCTTGACAAGGGGTCCAAAGGTTGCACACCTTAGTGGGGGTTTTATGGAATCACCCTCGAAAGTCACATTATATATATATAATGTCTGGACTTTTATTCATTATGTCATAAAATCTAATGGAAAAGATTGTGTTGGCTTTACTTTCCCTAGAAGGAAACCATCCTTTTATGAGGTAATTATATTATGGTTGTGTATTGAATTGTACTATGTATGCAAGTCTCATATATGCCAGTTTACCTTTAGATCTCTAGTTGTTGATACTCCTAAGAAATCTTTCTCTACAAGTATATTGTAGTTATCTTAATTGTTGAATAATATATTGGGAAAATTTTGGTGTGTGGTTTTTCTCTCAAAAGGGTTTTCTCCATGTAAATCACTGTTTTGTGGTATGAATGGTATTTATGTTTATTTTTGTTTAATTTATGTAACTATTATAAATATGTAAAAAGTTTTGCATAACCCTCCCCTCAAAATTAGTGTAGAAATTTGTTCTGCTACCTTAGTTTCCTTAGTGATGAACTATCTTTGTCATGTGCAAACCCTCATTAACACAACTCAAGTTTTCATATGAAGATTAAATAAATAAATTTAAGGTAATCCGAAAGAAATAATTTCAAGATTAACAAATATTAGATCTATGGGCTTGATTTAGATCTAGACTTGTGTGATAATTTTTGTTGTCACAAACTAACCTTGACAATATATATTTTTTAATAGATTTTGACACATTTATATGAAAAGACTTTATTTTCTAAACATTAATTTTAGCATACATATCATTCCAAAGTCTTATTCCTAAAACATATAATCTTAATTATAAGTAACTAATTTAAAGATAGATGTAAAAAACCTTATATAATTATGTTTATAATTAATTTACCAAAATTGATTTAGAAAAGTATTTTATTTCTTTACAAATCCATCATGGTTTTTTTGAAAAACTATTCTTATTATATTGAGAGGCATTCTGCAGTGACATCAAATA
Source organism: Sequoia sempervirens (assembly GCA_007258455.2). NCBI lineage: Eukaryota > Viridiplantae > Streptophyta > Pinopsida > Cupressales > Cupressaceae > Sequoia > Sequoia sempervirens. The sequence continues at coordinate 1,756,181 of VDFB02179234.1, forward strand.
TTGTCATGTCATGAACATGTTAAAAAACTATTATAGAGGAAATTTATTTTTTAAAACTAAAACTATTGTCAAGGCTCTAACTCTTAAGCTTAGGACTCTTCTACCTTGGTCCACCAAGAAAAAAATAGTTTCATCAAATCAATATTTATTTTGGATGATATAATTGTTGTTTGGGAAGGAATAGAACAGGCTCGATATTCTTAACAATTTACTATATTTAGCAAACTTATTTTTTTCAAGGCTTATGAATACATTGAGTGGCCTTTTATTGTTTCCATGATTTAAGAACTTGGATTTGGAACTCATTTTATTTGGCTTGTGCATATGTTATTTGCTAATGCCTTAACTGTATTATCACTAATGATAAACAATCTAAGCCATTTGGGATATTTTGTATGGTCCATCAAGGATGCCATTTTTCTCTAGCTCTTCATGTGCTTGCATTAGAAGGCTTTTACTACTATTGGCCCAAGAAGTTTCTCAAACTTGGTTAAGGAGATTGCTCTTCCCAATTCTTCCAACTAGTCAGTTAGTAGATTCCTCATCTTCATTGAAGGTAAATATATTGTAAATTAGGTTGTTCAATTCCTTGATATTTTTTGTTGGGCCTTTGGCTCAAGTATGCAATGGAAAAATGCTTATTATTACAAGTAATATTTTCTTTCTCAAACAAGCTAGCTAGCTAATTTTTGCTACAAATCAATCGATCAAGAGGTCTTTAATTTTCTTGAAATCTATTTTCTTTTCAATATTCCCCTATTTCCATACGAAAAGCTATCATTGTTAGCATTGAGAAAAATATTAATTATTGAATTACCCACACTCTTTCTTTAGCTATAATTTTTTTTATTTATTCTTTTTTTTTCTATCTCTAATGATTATTATTCCTTGTTGGGTTCCTTCAAAAATATCTTATTTAAAGATTAATTTATTTTCCAAGACTTTCTCTTGGCCTCCACTAATGAGTGCCAAGGATTTCATCATTTTTTGTAACCCCGGTGTTCTTCATAGTAAAATTTCCAATTTTTTCACCTTATGTGAATAAAACATGATGCCATGTCATAGCAGTAAATTTTTCTTCTTCCAATAACGTAAATTACATGCATAATTGAAATAACACAATTTCTAATTTGTCATTGCAATCCAAAGTAATTATACAAATCTTCCAATAGCATAGATTTCATATTGAACAAAGATGTCAAAAAATACTAAGGATTCCATTCCAATATAATAATTTCACAAATTACAATATTCCAAGAATGTACATTATTACAAACACAACTCCACCGAGCTTCAGAGCATAAGATATAGATGGTCCAAGAATTTTCCTTTCAAAACCTTGGTCTTCTGTCGCCTTCTAAGGAGGAGAACATTACTCAAGCATTTTTGTGCCAACTGCAAACTCATATGCGGTCCCCCGAACATCTATCAATGATAGATGGCCCTTCCCTTCGATGAAGGTATTGGTTGGGTAACCTCGTACGACATACCATTATGAGATTAGTGTTGTGTCCTACATGACTAGGATTTATAACCTACGCTAGGTAGCCTTCATGCATTTAAATGGACATGGTGAACTGACAGTGGAGTCACGACATTCACACTGTCTATAGTGGAGTCTTCGGACAATCACACTACTTTGGCCAAATTCTTCTCACTTAGTATAATCGAGCGATGGTCTACCATTCACCTACACTATGGAAAGCTCATTTTGACTTGAGGCCATTAGATCTATGCTTAGGAAATCCCTCTCCACGGGCAAGCTACTCCCCAGGATAACCTATCTCTTAAACAACCCAAGGAAACACAACTCATAAAGAAAATTAATAGTTCCCTCCCTTCACTGGACAACAGTCCTAGGAGTAACCTACTAGTTCCCTCCCTTCACTGGATAACAACCCCATGAGTAACCTACTAGCCATCTAGCATAAATAAATATCTAGCAATGAGTGTTCCTTAAGCTTGTCTATGTTTGATCATATCTAGTATAATATAAATACCTACGACACACATTCTCTCTTACCCATGTTTAATCATATATAGTATAATAACAATACCTATGACAAACATTCTCTCCTATCATGGAGTAATACAAACACAAAGCATGGCCTCAATTGAAGAGTTGTCATAACAACATATGATTTCATTTGAGAGTATCTCCTCTTTGACTAAAAAGGTTTAAGCTATGAATAAGCCTTATGATTTCCATGCTTATTCATATCTAGTACGTAATACTTATGATAAGCATAATCCTCCTATTATGAAGTAATTACAAGAATTCCACAAATAGTATATGCAGGTTCTACTTTCTCTCAAAGTAAACAATAATTTTTCTCTCAATGCATGTAACCATAATAGACTTCAAACAAACAAGAAGAAAATGATTCAACACTAATACAATCAAGGGAAGAATTTCCTCATGCCTGTGATAAGCTTTCCAATTAACTGGTTGCAGCCACAACACTTCCAAATCAACAACTAGCCTAGTATCGATCCTTCAAAACAGACTCAATAACCTCTATCTCACTAGTTCACAAATACTTCTCTCAGTAATAATAATAAACTCTCTCTAAAACTCAAGGCTCTATCTCACTGTTTTGACAAAATATTGTCGATAGAATTGTATGCAAAATGCAGACTTTTCACAAGAATATGCATAGAAGGATGCATCCAACTTATGAACTTACTCCTCTATTTATACAACAACTTGGAGATCACACAACCTATAGAGTAGGCATAGAATTTGACAACAAATTGCATGCACAACAACACATATTTCTCAGCTAAAAAGTGGTGAATATGTAAGAACATACTCAACTTAAACAACTATAGATCAACTCTCTTGTTTTGACAGCAATTAGAGACCAATTCAAATCTCCACATGATGAAATGTTGACAATCGAATTGCAAACACAAAAGACTTCTATTTGGTTTTGTGTTTAACTCAATGGCTCCACCACTTTACTGTTTACCTATTCTCATGTTAATAGTTGAAGGATGAATCAATAATTATTCACACGTTTCAATATGTTGACTGGGTCACTATTTACCGTGCAACACTTTGCACCTTGCATCGAATTGTTGCTCACAAAATCCTATGTATTTTTTAGCTTTTGATAATTACTCAGTGATATGGGAGTAAGAGGTTTACAAAGTCAAAGACAGTTCCCAATGAGGCGTCGACCTAGTCTGATGTAGGAGCATCTATGGTAATTGGCAATCCTGTATCAAACAAAAAAGAGGTTAATTTTGGTTGACCATTTTTGGATTTTTGAATAAATTAATTTTGGATTTAATCTCATGATGAGAGGAAAAATGATATACTTTTGAATAATTAAAATATTCTAAAAAAATCTCCTTTGCACATTGAAGTTGGCTAGTGGGCGAAAAAGCAAGAAAAATAGTTTTTAAACATTTAAATGGAAATATGAGGCATTGGGAATTGAATAAGGAGTTTTAAAATAATTAATGTTGATCCCTAAAAATTAGGGATTGGAGAAGTGGGTTCCCAAGATGATTTTTCCTTCTTGCCTTTTTGAGAGTCAAAAAGAGGAGGGAAAGAAAACTGAAAAAGCCTATCTTTGTGAGGCTGCTATGAGTGGGTTTTTAATAAGTTTTAATTATCTTTTAAAGTTTGATTTTTGCAGCTATAAGAATAGGCATGACATATTGGAGAAGTAAAAATAAGGCAAATGAAATTAATTCCTTGATAGAGTGGTGGAGAATCAAAATTTTATGAAGCAATAAAAGATTTTTGAAAGCAAATTTTTGGGGGAGGAAGCGTGAAGGCGTAGCTTTCTCTAGAGGAAATTTTTGGGTGTTATTTTCAGGTTTGGATTGATTTACAACAGTCCATGGAGGTTTCAAAATAGTTGGATTGAAGTTACATAGGTTACAGATGATGTTGTAGTGTTGAGAGATGAAATTGTTTGCAAGAGCTCACATAACTGAGCATAGTAATGTATTTAAATGTTTTTCCTTGCATATGTGATACTTGTAGGAGGATTATTTGCTGCATATCAGTCCATTAATAACTGAAATATTTTTTTAATCAAATTTCTTTAATGAAGAAAATCAATATTTTCTTGTGCAAGAAAAAATTTAGAATTTTAAATTGCAAGTTTTATTTTATGTTTGAGCTTTTGTTGAGAGGATTTTATAGAGGGTTTTGAGTGTATGAATCCCTCTATACATCATATTCTTCCATTAATATCAACTTTATAGTTTCCATTAACTTGTAGATTTCTTTCCTTTTAATACATGGATAACATGAGGATAAGTTGGCCTGATGAGGGCCACAATGCCCAAAACCCACAGAAATCACAATAACATATACCAACACAAAAAATGCGAGACAAAAAAAATGAATCACTTTCAATTATTTTCAAAAAATAAAATTACAGATTCAAAGCTTACATGTTATAGCCTCATGGGCTTGATTCGTTACAAAAAAATCAACTCTGAAAATAAAATCTACTATTTGGAGCCACAATTTGCACCATCAGGGCCACCTTTTACAACTCCCTCATATCCCTTTTTATTTTACCCAATAAACACCCTAGAATGTTCTAGAAAGGGCGAATTCCCCTTTTGTTTTGGTGCCAAAAGTCCCACCGTTTGATTTTCTAGCCTGGGAAGAAAATTTAATGAAATTCACTTTTTAGAGGGTTAACTTCGCGGGGCCATAACTTTTGATTTGGGTGTCCGATTTGCTATTATTGCATATCGTTGGAAACCTCTCGACGAGCTCTACATCACACAAATCAAACCTAGGTCGGTTCAGCCACTTTTTGAGCTGTTTTGGGGCCTCCAAAGTTTTATATCTAAATTTGAAGCTGCATTGGAGAAATTTCTTGGGACGAAAACTTTAATTTCTCCCAAACCATGCAGGGTATTGAGGTAATTCTTTCGTGACCAAAAAAAAATCAGCTCTACTCCTTGGGGTAAATTTTCAGGTCCATACGAGCCCGTTTAGGCCGACTTACTAAAAATAGTAAGTTCCCATTTTTTGCTATTTTTGACGCCTAACAGTCTTATACCCCTTAAGTGCCATCATGGGACTCAAAAGAACTAAATAAAATAAAGAAAATAATTTATTTTGGGTGATGCAAGATTGCCCTACATTGTTGGATTCTCCTGCATCACGGCCTTAATAATACAATCATAAGTTAAATATACTTGGCCTTTGATTTAGTCAAACAATCGACTTCTATCATTATCTACGATAGTTGATTTATCATTATCAATGATAGTCAAATTATTATTGACAATTGATTTATCATTATTTATGATAATCATTTTCTAAAATTTTAGATTATATATTAAATATATATTAATATATATAATTTACATACACATGTATATATATATATGTCAATGTATATTCATATATATATATATATATGTTAATATGTATTTATATATATTTCATATGCCAACTATATATGTTTACATTCGATAGTCAATAAGAATACTTCAAGATAATATTATGATATATTACATCGATTATATATATACTCCTCTATGCTCATGTATACATACGTATACATGTATTTATGTGTCTATCGTATATATATACATATATATACATTCAATCGTACCATCAAGCACATATACATGTATTCCTACATGCACTTATACACATATACATACATATACATATTAAATATGTTCACACATACACACACATATATATATCTAAACATATATTCTCAAATGTCAATCAAGTAAGACCACATTCGACATATAGATGAATACGAACAAGTCAATAGTCATATGATAATAATATATATTATAACTCTATATATATATATATGTATACACTCCCCTCTATTAAGCATTTACGCTTACGTGTGTATTTATATATATACAAACATATATCTATATTATCCATCATCACGACAGTCAAATGATCCATTTAATATCCAGATGATCATTAGCTACGTGACTATAGCATCAAATCAATCATTTATATACATATATGCATATCTATACATATGTCGCCATACTCGTATGGACATCCCATTATATCCATCGTACACGTATGATGACATATGCATATATCCCAATACACAATCAACCACAAAAACAATCATAATAGGATAAGGAAGGACTCACAAGCTCAAATAGTTAATCATCATCAAATCATGCATTCAATAGTAATAAAGACCCTTACTAATGCATACACATTATGCTAAGGATGACTTGCCTACTGCCCACATGATAACCCAACCCAATTATTCTACTATGGTGTGTGTAAGCTTAGACAGGTTACATTACTGGTTACCTGACCAAGACCTTCTCTTGAGTGATACTTCCCCTCCACCTAGAGGAATGAACATATACCTAAAATCACTAACAGGTGCACACATTAGTCAGTTGTTCACAAAATATGCAGTGTACATAATACATCTCCAAAGTTAGAATATTAATGCAATACTCATCCAATCACATAAATGCATTCCTTCATATAATATTAAATGAGATGACATTCATTCATAAGGTAGTGATAACAAAGAACACACACAATTTATTCATCCACTGAATTCACATTACATTCACATTTTACCCTACATAGTAATAGTAAATAGTAATTACACAATTTGAGGTGTAACATTTTTATTAGGAATACTATTGTCTTCCCTACAAATGTTGGTTTCTCTATGATGCAGACACACTCAAACTCCCAACTAAAACACCAATTAATGAAATCTAACTATTCCCTCTTCTTGGACACAATTTAAAATTATTAGACAATTTCATTCATCAAATCAAAAGCTTAATTCTGAATTTATACAAATGAAAACAACTCAATTACAATAAACGATTTCACTATCTAAATGATATGCAACTTCAATTTCATAATTCTCGGACAATTTAAATAATTACAATCTTCGAATCTACTCAATACATATGATATACAACCCCCTCCTCCATTTCCAACGCTACACTCTCTACTTTCACAACCCCTCTTTGAATAAAATCTGCATTTTCTCTTTGTCTTTCACATCCCATCTTCTCTCTTCTAGGTGCAGCCCCTACTTGTCTTGTTATTTTCTGTTTACAAATTAAAATGTTATGAATATGGTGGAACAGCCCCCCCTTCATGGCGTCCCTGTACTCACCATCAAATCTACAGTTAATATTTTACTTAACCCCTAATATCTCTCCAACTTCCTCTATTTGTAATTCTTGTGCCCCTTTAGTTCCTCCATATTCCTTTGGAGAATATTACATGCCACCCCTTAATTTATTTCTGCACAAATTTTAAATAGCTAAAAGATAAGAGTCTTTTATTTATTTATGCCGAAGGCGTATCCAATATAAACATGCCCAACCTAAAATATGCAATCAACGCCTCATTGCTTTCTAGAGATGATCAAAGTGATCATAGCCATTAATTTTTTACGTCGCTCTTTTATCTCTATTTTTCAAATTATCTCCCGCTCACCAATGCATAGCTTAATTTCTCGCGCTGTAGAAGTTAGGTACCGCAGGATAAGAAGACATGGGTTTCCTCTAGAGCTTGTCGCACTATTTCACTGTATACTAAAAATAGAAAATGCACAAAATGGGTTTGTTGAAAAGGTTTTAGAATCTTTCAAACAAATGCAATTGGAAGGTGTAAAGCCAGAGTCCTCAACCATTGCCAGTATCCTTCCTGCCTGTGTCGAAATGGGAGCTTTGGAACAGGCTATGCACACCATTCATAGGATAAAAGATAAAAGGATTTCATAAGATGTTGTATTCGCAACTACCCTGGTAGACATGTATGAAAAATGTGGATGCATAGACAAGGTGCGCGAATTGTTTGACTTAATGCCTCAAAGAAATGAGTTCTCATGGAATGCCTTGATTGCAGGATATTCACAAAATGGATTTGTTGAAAAGGCTTTAGAAACTTTCAAGCATGTGCAGCTGACGGGCTTAAAGCCACACTCTACAACCTTTGCTAGCATCCTTGCAGCCTGTGCCGAATGGGAGCTTTGGAACAGGGTATGGACATCCATCAAAGAATCTAAAGGATAGAGGAATTTGGTCAGACGTAGTTACAACCAGAGCGGTAGACATGTATGTAAAATGTGGAAGCATAGACAAGGCAGGTGAACTATTTGACAATGTGCCTCAAAATAAATTTGGTCACATTGAATGCTATGATTGTAGGACATGAACAAAATGGATTTGTTGACAAAGATTAATAAACTTTCAAAATAAAATCGGTAGTTGTAAAGCCATGGTGCAGGAGCACCTAAAACATGTGTTTGTAAAGATTCATTTTGTCAAGGTTGGTCAATATGAAGGTCTAGGAATTAGGAGTAAGTTGGAGTCTTTTGTGGTAATAAAGGTCTAATAAGACCACTTTTAATGTATTTGGGGGTGCTAGTATTAGTTTGGTTCAAAAAGTTGCATTATGATGTAATAATTGTCAAAATAAAGTGCAAAATATGGAATTTGAAGGGGCCAAGGTAGTTTAGTCGTCAGTTATAGATGTTTCAGGAGTAGTTTGGGATTGGAACATGTATTTAAGGACTCTTGAAGGCTCAATCAGAGGTTTTTGTTGCATTTGAAGGAGAAAATTAAACAAAAAGCTCTGTTTTCAGTTATTTTCTTAGTTTTTCCTCCATATGCAGCCTATGTATGGGTCTGTACAACAAGGTTTTGTCTTAAAATTATTGGGACTTTTTGAAGGTCTGTCTTACCATCATTTTGAATTGATTCTTGTGGAATAACATTGTATTTTAAAGCAATTTGGTGGTTGTTATTGAAGACTGGTCTAAAAACAGGGGTGTTGGGTTTGAGGCTCAAAATGATTTGAAAGGGCCATTCCACCTTTCTGTAAATACCGTTTCTTGGTGGAATGGACCTGTATCATGTAGGGATAGATATAGGAATAAAATAATTGGTTTGGTGAGGGTTTTGAGTGAGATCTCCACGTTGCCCTATTGCAAAACCCTTATTTTGTGCCTTTTGGGTAAGGCTAGAGAGTGAGTTTATGTGAGGTTGAGTAAGAATGTTCATGTTGTAACCTATTAGAAATTGTTTGTTCAAGTGTAATTAAAGGTTTCTTGAAGTTCTGAATGGTGGGAGAAGGTCAGTTGGGTGAGAAAGAGTGAAACCCTAGTTGGAAGGGGTAAAAATAGGAGAAATTTGGTGAGTTTTCAAAGGAAGTGTGTGTGAATGAAGGGGGCAGCATGTTAGGGTGATGAAATAAGCTTGATCAGGAAAAAATAGGAAGGAATGAAATGGTTTCAGGATCGAGATAGGTTAGGGCATGCAAGATTCAATAAACCCTCATTGGGAAAAGCTAGTGAAGGCCTAGAACCTAGGGTCTATTGGTGTAATGGTTTTATGGGAGTCCCTACTCTGAAATCTATTGGATTGGGATATTTGAGGTCTATTGAAGGTAAGGGAAGTGGTTTTGTGAGACTGTGAGGAGTTTGGAATAGGGGTCCTCTGCAAAAGTGACCTAATTGTGGTCTTGTAACAATGTAGCAACAGGAATTTGGTGGATGTGTTCCAAAGAAATCATTATTGGTTTTCATATATGTTGTGTAACTTGGAGATGGGTATGTGAATCCATATTTTTTTTGTGGAAGTGTTTGGGAAGTTTGTATGATAAGTCCCTAAAACAGCGTAGGCAGGGCTAATAGGAGTTTGGATAGTCAACAAAGGAAGAACACATAAGTGAAGGTTCTAATGTGGTGTTAGTGTTTTGAATGGTGGAGTTGAGTTTCTTTGGCCATCTTAATCCTATTAGATGCCTAAAAAGATGAAGGAAAGGTCTGGGGTTAGGTTTGCAAGTTTGGAAAATATGTCCTTAGTTGCATTGTGAATGCTTGAGTGGTTTGTTAGCCAAGTTGAGAAAATCATTGAGTAGTTTGACATCAGACCAGGGTGCCTCCCTAGAGTATGCATCAAGTCAGCACTCTCCTCGCCTATCCCAATATGGGATTTTTGGAACATGGTATAGATTTGATGGAAAAGGGAATTTTGTCAAATATTATAGTTGGAAATGCTTTGATAGACATGTATGGAAAATGTAGAAACATAGACGAGGCTTTTGAACTGTTTAAAAAAGTGCATCAAAGAAATGTGGTCTCATTTGCAAGATATGCACAAAACGAATTTTACAAGGATGCTCTCATAATATTTGAATTAATGAAGCACTCTAGAACATATCCTAACAATATAAGCTTTGCTTTAGTTCTATGTGTATGTAGGCATTCAGGTTTAGTGGATGAGGGTTTATATATTTCAATAAGACAAGTAACCCTTATTGAATTACACTTAAAATTGATCATTGTGTGCATGGTTGAGGTTCTTGTCTATTTTGATTAAATCAAAAACACCCTAAACTCTATGATTAAGATGCCAATTAAACATGTGATGGTTGTGTGGATGTGTTTTCTTGGCTCTTGCAGATCACATATGGATATAGGTTTCAGAGTATTTACAATGATGTTACTTTTTTACTTGGATCCTAAATTTTTTTTGACTTATCTTCTACTCTTAAAAATATATGTAGATGTGGGAAGGTTGTCTAGTTTCTAAAACCTTTTCAACAAACCCATTTTGTGCATTTCCTATTTTTTTCATACAATGAAATAGTGCGATGAGCTTCAGAGGAAACCCATGTCTTCTTATGCTATTGTGGCTAACTTCTGCAACACAGGAACTTTAAGCTATGTGTGGGTGAGCGGGAGATAGCTTGAAAAAATTAAATTCACACCCAATCCTCAAATGGACTTGTTAACGATGAACAGGAAAGGGACTGTTTGTTGTTGGGCCCCACATCAGCCACTCTAAGTGGTCAACACTTAGAGTGTGTTGGTTAAGCCCAGGTGATGGAAATGTTGCCTCCACCCTTGGTATTGGAGAATTTCCTATAAGCATTAATACAACATTTGACATAGATGGTCTCTTTGAATGGTGAGTCATGCAGACGAAAGGGCGATGTTTATCACTCTTCATACCTGTTGGGCATCAAACACTCTCTCCATCCTTGGATTCACAATCCCAACCCTTCATTTATTTCGTTAAGTCTCCATGTCTGTAAAAATAAGCTTTGGTTAGCATAGACAAACTCATATTTTTAATGAAAAATAAAACCTACAATTATAGGTATATCTAGGGTAGTAGAAGTTGCATATCAGCTGAAAAAACTAGGAGAGAAAATAAAGTCATCTCAAAAAACATATATAGACAAGTACTGGATGGTGGAGCAAAAATAAAAGATTCATACTGTTGTCTCATGGACTGCAATGATTACAAGATATCCACGAAATGGATTTGTTGAAAAGGCTTTAGAAATTTCCAAGAAAATGCAATTATTAGGTTTAAAGTCAAATTCTACAACCTTTGCTAGCATCCTCCACTGCCCCATACCAAAGGTAGACTTTGAATATTGGAAATCCATCACAGCATAAAAGGATAGAGGAACTTTATTACAAAACATCTTATAGTCCCTTGTTGCCCATTAAACATGCATGCAGAGTGACATGCTCAGGCAGTGACTGTTGCCTATGCACACACAGGGTTTTTGAGAAAAGATATCATTGTTGGATGTTTGTACAGGTTTTGTGCTGTTGCCGATATAGTTTATATTTAGTGTATTAGCACCTATTAGCATTAATTCATTTGGAAAACATGTCTCTTCGAGGATGTTGAGAAAATTATAAGTAATATGAATTTCAGTTTATTAGTGGTGGTGAAATTAATTCTGTCGATTATAAACATGTAAATACAAAGGGTTTGTGTGGACCCTAGGTTGTTGTTGAGTGTATCTAGTTTATCCACATTGAGTTTCAAAGATCTGCGTGAAGATTTGATCGAGTTATGAATATTTTCATTCTAACAATTTTTTTGTTTCTTTAGTTAGTGTTTTTGATTGAAGATGAGGTTATTTCAGTTATTTCAGTTGTTGTGAATGCTTCGCTATTGGTTCATGATTTTTGTGGATGTTTCTAGATCGTGCTTTATCTTTTTTTCACATCCGCATTGATTGTTGTGCTCGTGGTTGGCAATTTTCTCTTGCATGTTCATGTTTTCCTTGTTCTTGGCCAACATGGTGTTGAAGCGCGTTGTGGATCTTCAAGGAGAAATTAATTGAAGCTTTTTCATGTTGAAGATGTTTATTTGGGTCCTCACTAAGCTATGGCTGACTTTGGTTGATTTTCATTGTTAATCTTAAATGTTTTGGGCCAATAGTTTGCATTCATTTTATTATTTCTTTGTGGTCGACTTGTAGTGATGAAATTTCTTGTTGCGGATATATAAGAGCGATTGTTTATTTGATTTGAAGTATTCTCATGGGTGGTATGTGCAAATAATGTTCTAAATCATTTGAAGGAAAAGTAGAGTGTGAATAAGAGTGTAGAAGAGTGAAGAGTTGTTTATGTGCTTAATTGGAACTGTAATAAGGCATTGGCAGATGCTATTTTCTCAGTTCAAATCCTTGCAGATGGCTATAATCCGAATCTCTTTGTAAGATAGTGTGACTTCCTTTGTAATTGAGTAGTGAGCTCTAGGCAGTGTTCCTGAATGCAAGTGCATTCCCCATATTTAATTTTACTTATACTTTTAATAGGGTATAATCTTGTGGACTGACCTCCATCGTGGTTTTTCCCCTAACAGGGTTTCCACATAAAAAATCTTGGTGTTATGTTTTTTTCTGATGTGTTGATGATTTATGTTTTCATGGTTAATAATCAGATCTAAGAATAAGATTAATAATTTGAATAAGTTTTGAATTTTTGTGACAATTGATTCACCCCCCCTCTCAGTTTTTTGCCCTTGTATTGCCAACAATTGGTATCAAAGCTAAGTTCCTTGGAAGAAGTTTAACATCTTAAGGTGATTCAAGATGGCGAGTTACAAGAAGGATAGTCTGAGATTTGATGGAACAAAATACTCTTTATGGAAGACTCGAATGGAGTGCCATATGAGATGCATTGGTGAACCCTACTGGAGCATTACAAGTAATATGTATGTTACTCCACAGAATGGTCCTACTTCTTCTGCTGAGATCATAGATGTTGAGTATAATATCTAGGCTAAGGAAGCTTTTTTGAGTGCTTTGACTTATTCTGAGATGAAAAATGTTATGGATCTGAAGACTGCTCATGAAATCTGGAAAAAGTTGGAAACCTTGTATGAAGGTGATGCTAATGTGAAGATTGCTAAGTTGTAGAGTTTGAAAGGGAAATATGAAAGGTTGAGAATGGGTGGTGATGTATTAGATGTGTTGGTGGAAAGA
>VDFB02179234.1:1769535-1784174 GCA_007258455.2 Sequoia sempervirens
CAATATCAGCCATGAAAGGAAATTATTATAACAAGAGCAAAGGAGCAGAAACCTCTGAGTTCACCACCTTTCAATGTGGTGGAACAATTGAAGAAATCATCTGGTAATGTGTCTCTGTGGGATATTCTAGCCATCTCGAAATAGAAGACGCTACTACAGAAGGCTCTCTGGAAAGACGTAAGTGCAATGCCAATGGAGTAGTTTCCCAAAGTAAGGGATGTTGATCAACCATCTTCCACCAAAGTTCTTACAAACAACACAGTGGAAGCCCCTACTGAATTAAGAGATAAGCAAAATCCTCAACCCTTCTTCTTAACTCTCATTATAGGGGAGAAATTATTACATAATGCCATGATTGATTCTGGTGTTAGCACCGTAGTTATGCCTATACAAATAACTGAAGCTTTAGGACTCAACTATGAACCCCTTAAAAAGAGGAGTGATGCAAATTGATGGGAATAGAGTCAAAACCGTAGGTGTCATCAAAACACTCCCTTTAACTCTATTCACTTGTCCTAGTATCACAGTGTCACAAGACACTATGATCATAGATATTTCCCCCATTTTCTGCCTCTACCTATCCTGAGAATTTAATTCAAAAGTGGGTGGGTATCTTTCCACTGGATTGAAATTAAGCATTTGATCCTAGAACCAAGCATGAGATGAAAATGAAGATAGAATTTGAAGCTTTACACTTAGAACAATTTGTTGATGAAGCCATGATCAATTTTGAAGTCGCGCATATCTCTATCACTAAGCAAGAAATGTATTGCACTGAATTACTAGAAGATGAAAAGGTGACTGGAGATTGGAATGATCAAGAAGATGTTCTCTTAAGCAAACATATGGACAATGAACCTTTCGGCAACTACCATGCTACTGGGTTGGACACCTATGTCATTTATGATGAAGATCAAGTACTTTCGAAGGTTGTCCAGAGAATCAAAGAGAATGGTCATACCTCAGAGTTATGGACGTTGCATTTTGATGGAGCAAGATGCAAGAACGATGCAGGAGACGGGATATGTTTAATATCCCCATAGAATGAAAAGACATTGAGGTCTTTCTGCTTCTGGAGTTCGCTTGCTCAAAAAATGAAGCTGAATATGAAGGACTAGTGCAAGGGATCAACCTTGTGGAATAGATGGGCATTAAGTAATTGATGGTGTTCAGGGATTCTGAACTAGTATTCAATCAAGTCCAAGGGATTTCTATAGCCAAAAATTTCCACATGCGATCTTACAGACACCAAGTTTGGGACTCGATCGAGGGTTTTGAAGCCTTCAACATTTAGATGGTGCACCGAGAGCGAGAGAGAATACAAATGTGGATCACATAGTGTGAATAATGGGATCTCGGTTGATCCCTACCTCTAATATCATTCTTAACAAGCACTCTATATGAGTAATATTCTAACCGGTGATTCCATCTGATGACCAAAGTTGGTAAATGTTTGGCGGCGATGAACATATTGCCTAGTTCATCCGGCCGGTTAAGATTGAATTCATTGACCTTCAGCCAAGATCCTTTGAAGCCTATGAGAAGGATAGATCATCTAGATTTGAAATCAACAAGCTTCCAAAGGATTGGTCACTCTCAAAACCTTTTCGATTGTGACGATGTAAGAAAAGACAAACAAAAGTTTGTAGTAGAAAAAAGTGACTATGCAGACATTTTGGTCAGAGATGGAAGGAAGCTCAAAGTCGGGAAGGGCATCCCACATCACGATAAAGAAAGGCTTATTGCCTTTTGTGAAAAATATGGAGTGGTGGCCTAGTCATACAACGACCTTAAGGGATAATATATTGATATCATTCAACACACAATTGAGTTGGCAGAAGGTGCAAAGACTATCCACCAAAAACAAAGGCCAGTCAATCCTAAAATTGAAGCGCTAATGGCGCAAGAATTAACAAAGCTAATCTAGTCATTGATTGTCTTCTCGATTAAGAATAGCATGTGGGTATCCAATTTGGTTTCGAACGGTCTGAAAGAAAAATGGAGATATCTGTCTATGTGTAGAATTTCAAGACCTAAACAGAGCATCCCTAAAGGATCATTATCCGCTACCCTCAATGGAGTCAATCCTACAAATAGTGGCAAGGTCAGAGATGTTTTCCCTGCTAGATAGATTCTTCGGTTACAATCAAATCTGGGTCAATGAGGAGGATCAACATAAAACAACATTCACCACCAAATGGGGAACATTTGCATACACCAAGATGCCTTTTGGCCTCTCAAATGCAGGAGCTACCTTCCAGCGGGCAATGGATATTGCTTTCAGCGAACTAATCAACAAAATTATCCTAATCTATTTGGATGATTTGACTGTGTTCTCCAAGTCCGAGGATGACTATTTTGATCACCTTGAGATGGTGTTCAAGAAATGCCAAGAGTTTGGGATATCCCTGAACCCAAAAAAATGTGTCTTCGGGGTTCTGCAAGGCAAACTACTAGGACACGTGGTGTCCAAAGAAAGAATTTCAATTGATTCTGAGCAGGTGAAAGCAATAAAAGAGCTTCCTCTTTCTATTAACAAGAAAGGCATTTAGTCCTTCTTGGGGAAGGTAAATTTGTTAGCAAGTTTATTTATGATTTTGCAAGAATAATGGGGCCATTACCTAAATGCTAAAAAGGATCAAATATTTAAATGGACAAAAGAGGTAAAGAATCCTTTGAAAGGTCAAGGATGTTGTCTCTTCGCTCCTCTTCTAGTCCAATCGGACCTATCAAAGGGACTTCATAATGTATGGTATTCAATAGCAAGTCAGCCTTTCTCTGTCTTAACTTAGAAGATAGCGAGGCAAGTGGAAAATCCGATAGCATTTCACTCCCATACCCTAAAAGAATATGAAAAAAACTACAACTTTGTAAAGAGGTAGGTGTTTGCAATAGTTAAAGGGCTCAAGAAGTTTTGAAATCTAATCTCCTGTAATAAGGTTATTGTTTATGTCACACATTCTAGTGTGCACGAATACATCATGGAAGGACAAATCACTGAGAAAAGAGCTAATTGGATCACTAAGATCCTTGAGTATGACATTGAGGTCAAACCTACAAAGATTGTTTGGGGAAGAGGACTGTGAGAATATCTTGCACATGATGAAGAAATGGCTCCTAAAGATCAACAACCAGAACTAGTCCTAACAAATGAGTTAGAATCCAAAGGTTGTTGGCTGGTGGATAGAGTAAAGTTTATGTACACAAGAAAGTATTCTATGAGCCTTCCTCCTTAGAAGAGGAGATTCTACCGGTTGCAAAATAGAAGATTCACGCTCATTGAAGGAATCATTTTCAAGAGAAATTTTGATGTTCTATTGAGATGTGTTACCACAAAACAAGCAAAAGGGATCCTCAACACTTACCACAACAGTCCAGTGGGCGGGCATTTCTCCGCAAAGACAACTGCCATCAAAATTATGTGTGTGGGGTACTTTTGGTCGACACTATTCCATGATTCCTACTCCTTGGTGAAAACTTGCAAAGAGTGTCAGTTCTTCATTGGAAGAAGAAAGAATTCCACAATGCCTCTCAATCCAATAGTGGTTGATGAGTCGTTTGCACAATGGGGTTTGGACTTTGTCAGAATGATCAACCCACCCTCCAGCGCAGGGCATAAATGGATCTTAAAAGCCACATATTACTTCACAAGATGGACCGAAGTTGTGCCACTAAAGAATGTGATAGAGGCAGAGATAGTGAACTTCCTAGAGGAACTAGTGACAAGATTTGGCTTGCCCAAAACTATTATCTCTGACAATGCTAAATCTTTCCTAGGCTCCAAGGTAAGTCAATTCACGCTTACACACAACATATTCATTAAAACATCGTAAAATTATTACTCGCAAGGGAATGGCTTAGCTGAATCAACAAACAAGAATCTAGTCTGACTTCTCAAAAAAATTGGGTAAGAATACCAAAGAGAGTGGCATAAAAATATCCAAGCCATGCTCTAGGCAGACCACAGAACTCCAAAGCAAGTCCTCAAGACTTCACCATATGAGCTAGTTTATGGAAAACATGCATTATTTCCTATCTCTATAGAGATTTTGGTGCTGCAATTACTAAAATCTATTGAGGTGGAGCAAAATGGCGCAATGGAGGTGCGGTTAGTAGAGTTGCTAGAAGTACAAGAAAAAATGGAAAAGTCCCTAACGGCCATGACCAACCACCAACAAGTGGTTAAAAGGTGGTTTGACAAAAAGATGTCTGACCAAGGCCTAAAGTGCGGGGACCTGGTGCTAAAATATAATGAAAGGGCTGCAAAGTCAGGCCAACATGAAAAGTTTGACAACCTTTGGGAAGGCCCATTCAGAATAATTCAATGCAAGGAACACAACGCATACAAATTAGAGACCATGGAAAAAGAAGCGCTGGGAATTCCAATCAACAGAATTCACTTGAAATTATTCAATTAAGCTTGCTTTCCTTACCTTTGTAAATATGTGTATAACGTATTTTCCTTTTCTTTTTTTTGTTTTCTGGTCTTTTCATTTATTCTATGGTTTGAGGCGGAAAGGAACAATCAACCCATTATTTGCAGAAGACAAGGGAAATAAACTCATAGTTGAGAAAAAATAGAAAATTAAGATACCCACATGCAAAGCTGAATTTAAATATACATGCCGAAAGGAAAGAGATAGCCCAGTTGCATAATTCAAAAGGAAGAAAAAAGAATGGTTATATAAGGATATATTTTCATTATATATGCTTCGATATTTACATTTTCAAAAATGGCTCATAGGCCATGCTTCCAAAAGTATATTCTATTCTGCTTCTTCTTATATATTTTACGAAGCCTTTTTCAGGCATGTATACACAAAAAGGGACTAATCACTATGAGTTTTCAGAAAACAAAGAAAAATAACATAGGTCTTCAATTCAAATTGTCAGCAGCAACAACAAACACATCAAGGTAGCGTCCATAGTATCCTTGTCTACGGGGGCATTCTCAACAGTAACATCATCCAACGGTGCAAAGGCAGGCGAAGGAAACACCAAGTTCCTGAAATCTGTATACCAGTTGATGTCATAGCACGCCACCATGTTGTAAATGTGGAATAGGAAATGGTAGGCTCGAGTAACCCTCTAGCATTGCTCCTCTTACGACTGAAGGAAAAATACACTTAGAAATGGTAGCCATGGCATGACATCATCCTCTTCTATCAACCTATGGAGGTCACTTGTAGTCAGAATTCCCCCACCATATGCAGCATTTGTAATGACCTCGCCAAGGTCGTTCAAGTATTTCTTGGGGAAAATTTCCTTCACCAAACCAAGAATCAATGGCTTGGGAATCCTTATATCTAACATGGAGGCCACAAAGTGTGAGCACACATCAGTATTAACTCTATTCCCATCCTTGTACTCAAGGAAGTCTTGTCCCAAAACCCATTTGATGGCTATAATGGACAACAAATGTTTGTTCTTCGTCATTCTCTTTAAGCGCCTGGTAGAAATGTCTCCTAGGAAGGTAGTCTGGGACTTGTGCAACACTAGCCTAATCAGGGTATTCGTCTTGTCAGACTTACTGCAAATACCTCAAAACTATCCCTACAAAGTACCTAAGTCTAGCCTATGAGAACGCTATGCAACTGCAAAAGCTAAATCGCTACGCCAATTACCTAATACTGCTTTTGCTCAAATTGCTAAGTGTGATTTCATTACTGCTTAGAGGCCTATTTATAGAAAAGCAAGGAAAGGCGAGGTAATCCACTTGTCATAAACATGATGGTAATCAAGTACCAACTTGAAATTTGTGCCCAGGCCTGCTTGAAATTCCCACCCAGTTGTGTCTGCTGAGTACGGCTTGATTCGTGCAAAACTAATGAAGGCTAATTAATTAACTTAAACTGATGGCAGCAATCAGTGGTGTTATGCATGAACAAGGACTGAGGTGTCATCCTCTAGGTATTTTATGTTTCTAAGCCAGAAACTCATGTCTTTTTCAAATGTTGGTTGCATCTTTAGCTAGTCATTCATTTTAGATGTGTGCTGCTTATCGAATGTTTAACCTTACTGAGGAATTGCTCAAGTTCGATAAAATAGTATTATTTTTTGTAGAAATTGCTAATTATATTCATGAATTCTTGTCAAATCAAAATGGCAAGTAATTCATCTTGCACAAGCCAAAGAGTTGGCGGTACATGCCGCATTAAATGCAAAAAAGGTGGTTCTCATCTACCACCTTGAGAAAAGATCGCTAAATATTGCATGAAGAAGTTTTAAAGCACTTAAAAATTTTCTTCTAAGGACGCCACTCAAAGTAGAAGGAAAAAGTTCTAGTGCACTACCAGAGGCGAAGTAAAGTTGCAGAGAATTCAAGCACAAGCAAAAGCTTCTTGCATATTAGAAATGGCCAAAAGTTCAAGCCAGGGAGTTAGGCCAGTGGCGATGCAAAGATTAGCTAAAATATCTTGAAAGAGCACCATCATTAATGTCTTTAGCGAGGATATTTATTATGCTACACCGGGCATCCCTAAAAAGCCAGTATGGACAAACACATGTCCACTGGACAAGCCCATAAATTACAGAGACCAAAACTCAGTTCATGAAGAGTGGGATAATGTCCATGATCCCTTTCTTGCAAAAAACCCCAAGGGATTGAGGGAATCTTCCTATGCTCGGATGAAGGTGTCCAAGTGGCCAATATCACTTGCAAAAAAGATATGGTTTAGCGGAATTCCCTAATATATGGTCCCAATTGTGCACTACTGCCCAAAGTTGGTGGATGCTACCATTAGGCATTTCGACCCAATTACTAACACTATTGAGGGTCGGACTCTGTTTGTTAATATTAGCCCGATAGCCTTCTGGTATATGTTGTGCATCCTAGACCCTGCGCAAAGAGGGATGGAGGTGGAATCATTCACTCTTAAGCGAGGAAATGATATATGGAGCACCAGGGATAAGGCCCTAGAATTTTACAATGAAGAAATCGAAAGAATTGAAGCAGACCATGAGAAGCCACCAAGGATTCCTATTTCGCACAGTGCTTTCAAGGAGGATTTGCAACATGCCTTTTCAATTATGGCATTTGTGTTCAGTCACACCGACCAAGAGGTGCATGCTTTTCAATTGGGTCCAGCTTTCCAATTCCGCAGACCGAAGTCTTACTTCTAGAATGATTTTGGAGAATTCCTCTCAAAGAAGATGTTGGAGCAAATTAACAAATACCCAACTGAACGAAAGTTCAAATTTGTCTCTTATCTTACTTATATGTTTTTATATCAAAAGCCTAACTTCTTTGTGAGCGGTTAAAGTTATCTATCTATTACCCTGAAATTTGAAATTTAAATTTTTTTCAAATTTTGTGCATTCTTGTATACACCCTAGCTTGCCAAATCCCAAAAACAATTGTTTTTCAAAATCTATGCAAACTAGAGATAATTCCTCTTATAGGCATAATCATATTCCTATTTCATCCAATTTGACAAGATTTCATGGTCATATGCTTCACCATTTACAAGATTTGTAGCTTCACATTTTTCGGCTCATGATTGACAATTTGAATCAAATTTTGACTTTTGGATTGTTGGAGATCAAATGGTTTCTGGGTTTTTCTCAGAGTATTCAAATCATCATTCTGTCCAAATTTTGTGCAAAATATAGCCCTTTTGCAAAAGATATGGAGGTTTCCGTCTTTTTGACATAAGCGCATTTTCAAGGGAAATAAATAAAAGTCATTTCTATCATTTTGATCAACTTCAGAGAGTAATTCCAAGGAACAGATTGTTTACCTTTGATTGGGAAATTAATCATTGATCAGAGAATTTTTCAAGGTCATATACTTGTTCATTTGAAGAACTAGGAAATTGTGAATGTCGCATAAAGTCTGAGAAGACTTTATTAATGCCATTGTTTTAAATTTTATAAAAATGGATGACTTTATTAAAGTCATTTGATGGGATATTTTTAAAAATATGAAGATTCAATACACGAGCACCCTAAGTTTAAATTTTATTGGGGGCCGCACCAGTCTTTAAGTGTCGGGAGTTTTCCAAGTTCTAAAACCTCAAAGATCCCCGACATTGGTTATAAGGTTACATATTTCCCCGATCGGCCGACTCCATTCATGTCGGTGGTTGTGTGAATTCTAAAATCCCCGACTTAAGGTTATGAAGTTAGTAAAATCCCCGGCAATGCGACATCACAAGGAAACGATGCATGTTCTGTACCATGGTAGAATATACACCAAGAGAATGGGTTGAATTGGTTTAGACACTTTAATGCGGAATGCTCCGATGAATGAAGTTGCAAACTGTGGCCGTGATATTGTTTAACAAAATTCTCAATGAAATGAGTTCTCATGGACTGTAATGATTGCAGATAGATTTGTTGAAAAGGATTTAAATTTTTTTGAGCAAATCTAATTAATGTTTGCACGCCATGGTTGTTAGATATCCGCAAAATGGATATACTGAAAAGGTTTCAGAAACTTTAGAACATATGCAGTTGGTACGTGTAAAAATCCACGATTCTACGATAGTTTCCAACACCCTCCAAGCCGCATAGATATGGTGCATGAACTGTCTGACAAAAATGCCTCGAAGAACTGCGGTTTCTTAAGGCGTCATTGTTACAACGTTGTGGCCGAATACAAGCCAAGAAAATTTGTTGAAAAGAACTATCACAGGGTGTGGACATAATCAAAGTATAATAGAAAGTGGATTTTGCCAATATTATGGTTTGAAATGCCTTGATAGACATGTATGTAGATGTGGAAGCATGGAGTTGGCGCCTGAACCGTTTGATAAATACCTCAAAGATATGCAACCCCGTGGAATGCGATGATTGTAGTATGTGCACAAAATGATCTCGTTGAAAAGGCCTTAAAAACTCTCGTGTGAATGCGACCCTGTTGGTGTTTCCCAAGTTGTGCTCTCTCTATATGCCAGTGGAAGAACTACAGGTATTGTTTTGAACTCTAGAAATGGGGTCACTCATGTTGTGCCCATTTATGAAGGCTATGTTATACTTCATGCAATATATAGAATGGACCTTGCAGGCAGAGACTTAACAAAATCCCTTTGCAAAATCCTTACCGAGAGAGGCTACTCATTCGCCACTACAACAGAACGCAAAATTGTCTGAGGCATCAAGGAAAAATTGGCATATATTGCAATGGATTTTGAAAAGGAGATGGAACTATTAAGAAGCGAAGAAACAATAGAAAAGAGTTATGAGCTTCCAGATGGTCAAGTAATCACAATTGACAATGGAAAGTTCAAAATTTCGTAGTAGCCGTGACTTCCTGACTCCTCTACCAACATAAGCATGATGGCGCTCAAACTCTGAATGCAGTAATTGCAGGATATGAACAAAATAGATTTATCGAAAAAAGCTTTAGAAAATCTCAATCAAAGTTATTGGAATAGGTATGGCATTCTGGTTTGTTGGCGGGCTTGCTGCATTTCACATTTACCTAATTTGCATAAATCAGACCACATACGAGAACTTCTATTCTAGGTATGAAAGTAAAGTGAATCCCTACAATCGAGGAATATTATCCAACATCACAGAAATCCTCTTCACCAATATCTCTCCTTCAGGAGGCAATTTTTGTGAAAAGGTGCAACTTGACTCTCCAAGGCAAGGTATTTCTGATTCAAATGTTTACATCAATATTATCAATCCAAACATAGCCAAAGGAGTGTATCAAATGGTTAAATGAGCAAAATGATGTGAATGAGGTAGCATAAAAAGGATCTCTACTGAGTGAAGAACCAACATTAAAGAAATGGATGATTTGATGGTAGCAAAAAATTCTAAACATTTGAAGAGAGAAACTATTAAAGGTTTTCCAGTGGTACAAAATTGGAGTAAAGGTCTTAACTCCTGTTCAATGTTGCAATGAACAAGTAGAAGACCAAAAAGAAATCCTGCAGTTGAAGTGAATCATGGCACTGAAGGAATACAAAACTGAGGATGAGACTACAATTTTTGCATCTTTCTTGATCAAAGAGTTATTGAATAAATCAAGTTCACACAATGAAGATAGAGGATTTAGAGTTGTATAACGCCTATTGAAGAAATATGAAGATATAGAAAATACAAAATAAAAAACATAAAAATTGTGTGACAATTAGTAATGAAAGGATAGGGAAATAGAGTACCTAAATTTCCCAACTCAATTCAAAAGTATTGCAGTATGATCCAAGAAATTGATCCCATGTTTTTCTAACATATGTGTATGGTTAAGGTGGAGCCTTATCAGGAAGATGGATGCATATTGATACTTTCGGTGACATAGCAAATATATGTGCAAATCTTATAAAATTGGAAATTTCATTTAGTAATGTCACTTTTCAAATAATATAGCAAAATTAAGTCATCTTAGATTGATTTAATAAGAAACCTTTAAAGAGGAAAAAGAAAGTCACTACAAAGTAATATAAAGAGGTTGTCAAGAAATAGTTACTTCCGGGGAGGATAAAAAGGGGGAAATTTTTTTATTTTCTTTTCAAGAAATGGTTGTGGGCAACCGAGAGGCTGCTAGGTGATTTTATAAATATGTAATTTGAAAACAGAAAGAGGGGGATCCTTTTTTGTTATTCTAGGAACAGGGGAAGGGGCAGTTTTGTTTTCTCTTTTAACACAGTTTTCTATAGCGGAAGTTTGGGTCTGTGAACTCTTATTTGATATTGGAGAATAAAGAGGATATTTTCAATTGGTGCATTTATGCATGTTCTCTTTAATTGAAAATGAACTTTGTGTCATTGTAGTTATTCTTTAGAGTTTTTTCTGTTATATTGACCTATGTATGCGTTATTTTTGAACCTTTGAATTCAAAATAATTCATTTGTTAGAGGGGAATTTTCTGTTCATTCTTTTCTCATTTCTCATCTGTGGGTGTAGCATAGAGGAACTTTGTGTCATTTATTTGCATCCATCTTTTTTTTAGTTTAATCTTTCACATCTATTTCATTGCTATGGGTAGATGGTAGTTTTCCTTTTCTGCTTTCTAGTCAAAAGCATACCCCATTTCCTCATTCATTGCATATCTTTCGAAGGTAGTTGTGCCTTGTAAAATAAGTAGAGAGCACTTTCTATCACAAGTGACTCAACTATTAGTGTTTTTTGTCCTTCTTTCTGGGTGTTTTGAGTCATTTTCCACATTCATTTTCAAAGGACAAATCTGTCAACTAACACTATCTTTGATGAGAAGAGTAGGAGAAAACTAGTTTCTATCTGGACCCCTCTCCTCTCCTCTAATTTTTATTATTACACATTTTCGGATCATTTCTTGACTCCGATTTTGCAAGATTTACTAGGAGAGGAGCATGCTAATAGGCTCACCTTGACTCAGACAAAATTTATGCAGAATTTCACTCCAAAGTGTGAATGGTTTTTCAAAGCAGATTTTATATTCATCTGAATGCGAGGCTTCACTGGGGAACCCTTCCTCCTTCCGGCATGTGTGACTAATCGAGTGGTCACTCTGGAATTGTTCCAGCAGGTATGCATCATTGATATTACCTTCTGTAGCGAGAAAAGTGTCAAGAGGAAGGGATTCTTCACCTGTCCGCTAACTTTCAAAAAAGTGGTTCTAAAAAATAAGTAGACACATCAGCTTTTGCAAGATAAACTAGATCATTTAGGGTTGGTAATGATCTGTGACAAGTGGGATTACAACCCTTTCAATGATTTACTGTACGATCACATCAAGGTAACTCACAGCCCTCGGCCTTACTAGGAAAGGAGACACAACATGCTAGAAGATAAAGATGAAATGTTGGTTGACCTGGTTCATATCCTCACGGAAGACAACAAGCCATCATGGCATAAGTTCTATCTCATTGTGGCGGACTATGATGAAAACTATAAAATGGAGAAGACTTTGTACAATAAGCTATGGAATGAGGAAGAATGGACTAATGAAAAAATTAGAGCCTTTTGGATATATCGCTAGGAAACAAAGCAACCTAATATACCTTATGAAGGTGCAAAAGAGAATAAAGAGTTTGAATGGCTGTGAGATGAAGAGAACAAAGCTTTTGACTCAAGTGTTAGCACCGATGATGACCCCGATGAAGGAGAAAAGAAAGCATAAGAGGAAGTTGAGACATCAGTGTCCTCAGCCTAGCAAAGAAGGAAATCTATAGGGAAATCTGCTTATGTCACTTCAAATGTGCGACTGAATGCATCACGGGCTTCGCAGACACTCACCTAGGCCTCCAAGATGACAAGAGTGGCCCAACAACAACAACCAGAAGCTATAGAGACTATGGAGGTCGAGGACTCCCTGCCCACTAAGTGGTAACGCATTGAGGCTATTCGAAGGGAAGGATCATAAGAAGCCACCGCAAGCCAAGTACTGTGAGGAAACCTAAAAGTAGAGGAAGGATCACAGAAACCTAGCTACAAATGAAAATTTTCATGAAGACCAGAAACCTAAAAGTAAGCGACCAGCGACAATGAGGCTTACCGTGCATGTCTAGTCCAATAGGTAATTTTGCTTCACTTTTCATACTTCTTAATCTTTTGGTTTCCTTTCTATTCAGTAGCTCATTAATACCAGTGTCAACCCTACTTCATCTTCCCCGACCACAATGTTTGTGGGAGGTTTCTCTGAATGCATGTTAAGTAGGTCCATCTATAAATAACGCCATGAATATGCGTTGACCACTTGTTGATCAATCTCTCCTTTCCTCTCTTTTCAAGAGCTCAACCACCATAGAGCACCTGACCCGCCTCACCCTTATCTCAGTCCAACAATATGCCCATCGAACAAACTTCGATTATGATACCCAAAAGCCAGCTGCTGGCCGATGAGCCCTTCCACTAGTTTTGCCGGACCAAACTATGGAAAGTTCCCTTTTTCTCCTTGAAAACCATCAATCTCCCACCAAAGAAAACACAAAGGCCTGCTACATGGCTATTTCCTTTTTCCCTACCTCTCGGTACACCTATCGCTAGCGGGCAGGTTTAGTCACCAGCCGAATTCATATCCCAAGGAGATGCCACGAAGAAAATGCGAGCCCTCAGGATCCAAAAGCTAAAAGCAAAGGATGATAAAAATGATGCGAAGCCCAAAGTGTATACAGCTTACAATGAATAGGAACAAAAGCTAAAATTCGCCACCATGTACCTGAAAGTTACCAAACCACAAGGCAAGATGCTAATGGGCGATTACAACATGTATGCCATGGGGCTTGATCTGACTATAGCCCAACTGCAGGATAAGGTGGAACTCATGGAGGAAACGCAACAGGTGGTGACGACCAACTTTCTAAAATTTAGTCGTCAATTGAAGAAAAAGGAGGAGCAGCTAAAGCTTGCGAAGGAAAGGGTCAGTTTCCTAGAAGCGAAGGAGAAATCACTAGAAGATGAGGTTGCATGTTTGTCTGACAAAGTGCGAGTGGAGTCATCAGAGTGGAGCAAGCTCCAAGAGAAACTCGATAAGTCCCAGTCCGTTGACCCCATGCTACTAATTGAGCTATGGGCAAGGAACCAAAAATATCAGAGTCAATTGACTTCATTGGAGCAAAATCTATAGCAAAAAGATAAAGAGTTAGCAACTCAAAGCATTCTATATGAGCAATAATTAGTAAAGAATCATAAGGAATTTCAAGACCGAAAGGCCCAATTAGAGAAAGAGCTTTAGGAGACAAAGTTCTCTCTTGACACAGAATTCACCAACCGCTCCCGAGTCGAGGAGAACTAGTATAAGGAGATAAGTAGCTTCAGAGAGCAACTGGCATCCACAAAAAAGAAAAATGTGGAATTAACAGAGGCCATCAACTCAAGGGGTGTGAAGATCACCTCTCTAAATAATTCTCTTCAAGCCTCCTCCACACAGTCAGACCTCATGCCTTTGGCTCGGCAGCTATATATTTCCTATTGGGAAAAGATTAAAACTTTTTGCCTAAAACTATAGCCAACACTCTGGTTCATCTCAAAGGCAACCAGATTGAGCCAAGAGGTTCACATGATGATCGAGCAATTCCCATGATTCATCTTAGAGAAGGTGCCTGAGGCAAATAATTTGCTGACCAAGCTATATTCAGTTTCTGATGAAGACCTGGCCAAGGAAAGGATCGAAGAAAGGGATGTTGCTGCCCAAACAACAAACAAGTTTATCCATTGCCACTCGGCCTTGCAGTGGACTAAAGCGGCCACAACTACTTTAAACTAGACAATAGACAACAAATGGGAAAATTTCTCCCGACTGAGGGAGATGGGTCTGTCATCTTCATTTTTTGAAGATGGGTCGATAGCCATGGCCAAATAGATTGCAGAAGGAATTGAAGAGAAGAAGCGAGACCCAAATGCTTTTTAGAGTTTCAACCATTCACCTACTGCGTCAGAAATTGAAGGGTTCATTCATCCCCTTGCGCAACTACTGTTCCATTATGAAGCAGGGGCCGGTTTACCTGAGATGTTGCCTCATAAAGAAACGATTGACCTAGGTGGGGTGCAAGAGAATTTTTGCAATATAGTGAGACCCTCTAAGAATGACTGGCCACCTCTGTAGGCGGCCCTTTCCAAGCTCTAATTCCATCGCCAATGGATGGCACTTTGGTTTGCAAACCAAAGAAAATTTTAGGTTAAATCATGTTCCTCAAAGCGAAACGCCCCTGATAGTTGCCAAAAGCTGTGAATTTGGAATTCATCATGCTCCCTTCAGGTTTGATTTT
>VDFB02179234.1:1784274-1817168 GCA_007258455.2 Sequoia sempervirens
TGCTTATGTCACTTCAAATGTGCGACTGAATGCATCACGGGCTTCGCAGACACTCACCTAGGCCTCCAAGATGACAAGAGTGGCCCAACAACAACAACCAGAAGCTATAGAGACTATGGAGGTCGAGGACTCCCTGCCCACTAAGTGGTAACGCATTGAGGCTATTCGAAGGGAAGGATCATAAGAAGCCACCGCAAGCCAAGTGCTCGCGGCAAGCCAGAAACCCAAAGTAAGCAGCCAACGACAAGCGAAGCACCGCGCACGTCTAGTCAACAGGTACTTTTTGCTTCCACTTTTCTTACTTCTCAATATTTGGCTTCCCCTTCTATTCCCACAGCACCCATTAATACAAGTGTCGGCCCTACTTCATCTGCCCCAACCACAATGTTTGTGGGAGGTTTCTCCCAATTTTCCCAGACTAGGCCATCTATTGTAACACCTCCGTGAACCTTAACACTGACCGCCACTGCTCAATCTCTCCTTGCCTCTCTTTCTAAGAGCTCAACCACCATGAGCACCCCTATTGCCTCTGCTATCTTGAGTCCAACCCAATATTCCCATCAAAAAAACTTGATTATGATGATCCCATCACTGCAACTGATGAGCCCTTCCACTAGTTCGCAAACCAAACTATGGAAAGTTCCCTTTTTCTCCTTGAAAACCATCAATCTCCCACCAAAGAAAACACAAAGGCCTGCTACATGGCTATTTCCTTTTTCCCTACCTCTCGGTACACCTATCGCTAGCGGGCAGGTTTAGTCACCAGCCGAATTCATATCCCAAGGAGATGCCACGAAGAAAATGCGAGCCCTCAGGATCCAAAAGCTAAAAGCAAAGGATGATAAAAATGATGCGAAGCCCAAAGTGTATACAGCTTACAATGAATAGGAACAAAAGCTAAAATTCGCCACCATGTACCTGAAAGTTACCAAACCACAAGGCAAGATGCTAATGGGCGATTACAACATGTATGCCATGGGGCTTGATCTGACTATAGCCCAACTGCAGGATAAGGTGGAACTCATGGAGGAAACGCAACAGGTGGTGACGACCAACTTTCTAAAATTTAGTCGTCAATTGAAGAAAAAGGAGGAGCAGCTAAAGCTTGCGAAGGAAAGGGTCAGTTTCCTAGAAGCGAAGGAGAAATCACTAGAAGATGAGGTTGCATGTTTGTCTGACAAAGTGCGAGTGGAGTCATCAGAGTGGAGCAAGCTCCAAGAGAAACTCGATAAGTCCCAGTCCGTTGACCCCATGCTACTAATTGAGCTATGGGCAAGGAACCAAAAATATCAGAGTCAATTGACTTCATTGGAGCAAAATCTATAGCAAAAAGATAAAGAGTTAGCAACTCAAAGCATTCTATATGAGCAATAATTAGTAAAGAATCATAAGGAATTTCAAGACCGAAAGGCCCAATTAGAGAAAGAGCTTTAGGAGACAAAGTTCTCTCTTGACACAGAATTCACCAACCGCTCCCGAGTCGAGGAGAACTAGTATAAGGAGATAAGTAGCTTCAGAGAGCAACTGGCATCCACAAAAAAGAAAAATGTGGAATTAACAGAGGCCATCAACTCAAGGGGTGTGAAGATCACCTCTCTAAATAATTCTCTTCAAGCCTCCTCCACACAGTCAGACCTCATGCCTTTGGCTCGGCAGCTATATATTTCCTATTGGGAAAAGATTAAAACTTTTTGCCTAAAACTATAGCCAACACTCTGGTTCATCTCAAAGGCAACCAGATTGAGCCAAGAGGTTCACATGATGATCGAGCAATTCCCATGATTCATCTTAGAGAAGGTGCCTGAGGCAAATAATTTGCTGACCAAGCTATATTCAGTTTCTGATGAAGACCTGGCCAAGGAAAGGATCGAAGAAAGGGATGTTGCTGCCCAAACAACAAACAAGTTTATCCATTGCCACTCGGCCTTGCAGTGGACTAAAGCGGCCACAACTACTTTAAACTAGACAATAGACAACAAATGGGAAAATTTCTCCCGACTGAGGGAGATGGGTCTGTCATCTTCATTTTTTGAAGATGGGTCGATAGCCATGGCCAAATAGATTGCAGAAGGAATTGAAGAGAAGAAGCGAGACCCAAATGCTTTTTAGAGTTTCAACCATTCACCTACTGCGTCAGAAATTGAAGGGTTCATTCATCCCCTTGCGCAACTACTGTTCCATTATGAAGCAGGGGCCGGTTTACCTGAGATGTTGCCTCATAAAGAAACGATTGACCTAGGTGGGGTGCAAGAGAATTTTTGCAATATAGTGAGACCCTCTAAGAATGACTGGCCACCTCTGTAGGCGGCCCTTTCCAAGCTCTAATTCCATCGCCAATGGATGGCACTTTGGTTTGCAAACCAAAGAAAATTTTAGGTTAAATCATGTTCCTCAAAGCGAAACGCCCCTGATAGTTGCCAAAAGCTGTGAATTTGGAATTCATCATGCTCCCTTCAGGTTTGATTTTGGCTAAGTACCAGCCCGTTCCTTCAACAATTTTCATCAGCTTCTTTCTGGTTATTACCACGACTCCAGCCATGTGTTTTCTCATCACACTCTGAATGAATATCCTCTTTGCTCTTCCATCGAGCCCCGAAATGCTCCCACATGTCATCACTATGGGCTATTTTGATCGTTTCCTTTCGCTCCCTCATCGGCCCCCTCTCGCGTGCCACGTAGCTTCCATTTGCATAAGGATTTGGTAGGCCCCATAAGCAGTGGCTAGAATAAACATTTTTCTACATGTCCTCTTTGCGCAAGCATTCAACGAAGGAAGGAAAGATCGACCCCAGGCAGCGAAATGTTGCCATGCGTCTCTTTGGTGCACACTTCTTCAACTCAAGGGATGAGGCGGACTATGAGTGGCAGGATGCTGCCATGTTTTTAAACTGCCTATTCTAAAGGGCAAGAATTGTTTGCATGAGGATTTGTTGGACCTCTGCCATCATTCAGAAGGGATGCACCTGAATGGAGGGAGACCAAATGTTGTGTTTTCAATCTTTTTTGTTACAACGGCCAAGGGAAATCATTGCTTCGACATCATTTCTTAGATTCTAAATATTTTTTTTTGCTGCTTACCAAGTGGTGGAAGGATTGCTATAAATACTGCTCTTTGCTTTGGAGAAAGGGTTCTGAGTTCCAGTTTCCATAGGTCCAAGATTCCAATATTTTAGATTTCAAGTTTACAGATCATATGTTTTTTTCTAGTTTTAGAATTACAGGATTGTTGGAGAGACCAGGCCTTTGTATTGTTTAAATTATTGCAAGACTCAGATTGTGCCATTGTTCGGCCTCTCTATTCCTTATGCTATTGATAAACTTTATGTTGTGCTATTTTGTTTGAATGGTTTGTTTGTTGTACTTCTATAATTTGAATGCAAGTTTGCTGGTTCAAATCATGTATTTTGACTCTTTTTTTTAGTAAATGAGCGGGATCATTATTTTATGTCATTAAATGAACTGTTCATGCTATAATCTTTAATCTTTGTTATTCTAGGACATGGTAAATTGCTAAACATGCCCTTAGATTGTATCCAAAAGATATGTTTATCATGCTTTTTATCTAAATTTTGGCGTATCGCCTTAGTCAAATTCTTTATTTTATATTTTCTTTTTTTTCCCATTCCAAAACCCCATTCACAAAAGAAGCCAACTTCTTTAAAAATATAGAGGTCACTCAAATTAGCGCAATAGGTCCCCCATAAAGCGAGTTTCCCACAAAGGGTTGTTACCTTGCCAATTTTTGGCATCAACAGGAATCAAACATAAAAAAATTGAAAAATCACTTCCACCACATGAAAATTCATAGAGCCAGATTTTTGAAAATATCTTGTTTTCAAGATTTCACCTCTTGGATCAAATGTTATAGCAATTTTTTTTTAAATGACTTATTTTAGCTATAGGGGTCAAATTAAGGCCCTTGGGGCTAGTTGTTGGTCACCCACATGATCTAGAACTAAATAGATGGTTTTGAGAAATCCCCACCACTAACTATGGGGTGGGTAGGTTAAAACCCTCGTGCCTAAGCACTTAAACCAAACCCATTGGTGACCATAAGCCATTAGTAAAATATTTACAACATGGGTTTTAAAATAATTTTTTAATAATATTAAATCTTAATAATTTTTATACCAACAAAGTACCCTATGAAGTGACAACTGACCAACCCATGTACGCAAAGTAGATATGCCATGTATAATAGAGGAATATATCGAGGATATTCACCCAATATACCAAAGATTATAGACTAAGATAGTGATGTCGTACGATATGACATATTTGTAGGGTATAGATCTATACTGTATGAATTTCATATTAAAATTGTGACTAACAATAAAAAATAACCTTTGATACCCCTGGGACAAAGTGTTGAATTTCAATGATTCGATAGTCGATCTTTAGGTTTTTGGGCCTTCTAAATGTGATGTCCAAGTTAGATTTAGTCTAGTATGCTCCAAAAATTTAGCTACCTCCTGGTCTAGCAAATTTAACCCTACCTGAAACCCTTATAGATCTAACAAAACATAACAAAGTTTAGTAAAGGGAAAATAAACCTAACTTTTTGTGATACCTTGGATTCAATTGCAAGGTCCTTGAAACCCCAAAATGCACCCAAAAAAATCTTTAAGGCAAGATATGTCCCTCCAAGCTAGGAAGGAATCTGCAACATTGGAGTTTTGATGTCGTGTATGAGTTAATCGTGAACTCCCAACACCCTAGGAACAACTGCAAGATCAAAATATCTTCCACAAGAGAGAAAGTGACAATAATAGCTTGCTTGACTATGGATACAAGATTGATGCATTTAATATGAGAGGCCTTTATTATAAAGGAAATATGAGAGATATGATTAGACAAGATTGTGACATGTGTCTTAATCCTATGTGTAAACAAAGATTTTGGCATCTAAGGGCTTTCTAGCACTTTTAGGGTTTTTCACCTAAAAGGAGAAAGATGGGAAAAAATGGGCAATGTCTACACTCAAAATCAATGTAAGGATGGCTGGAATATGCCTAGATGCAATGTCTAAATGCAATAAACCGATAAAATAAATTATTTATTAATGCAAAACCTAAGAAATGTAAGTTGTTTGAAAATACATTGTGATATGCAGAAAGATAAAATGAATGCAATAAAGAACAAGATAAAGATGTTAAATAGAAATTGTGCACCTAGAAATTGATGAAGGCTGAAATGAAGATTGTAAATGTCTCTAAAATTCTAGAAAATCTGATTTTCTAGCCAATTGGGACACTTACGCCAAGCTGGGCGACTTAGTCCTAGATCAGGGAAACTACCCAGAAATTTGTTTCTGCCAAATGGGTATCTAGAACTGCAAAAAATTCTGAGAAACCAGTGCAATGGGAATAAGTCACCACTGTTGGTGACTTAGTCCACTTAGGATCTACAAATCTGAAAGTGGAAACAAAAGCCCACAGTCTGCAATTTGTTTTCTGCCAGAAACCTGAATCTAAATTTATGAAATACTTGCAAAACATAGTATAAATTGATTTCTAATGGGTGGTTTTCCTTGATCAAACCCCTAGTTGGTATTTAAACCTTGAAAGAGATAAAATTTGCATAAAACCCTATCCCTAATTGTGTCTAAAACTAGGAAGTCTGAAAATAAGATGCAACTATATTCTAAAGTGCAAGAATAAGATGCATAAATGGATTTAGAACAATGCAAGACTCATTCTAAGAGACATTAAATCACATTATAAATGAATATTAATGACATTCAAACCTTCCTTAGGTTGAAGATACAGAGAAAATGGAAGATGGAATCACTTTGAAAATAAGTCTTTAGGACTGATTTCATGGCTAGTTGCATCTCCTCAACCTAGATTCCTCCATGATTCTCCATAGGCATACATGATCAACCCTTTGCAATGTGAGATCTTGGACAAAAAGTGAGCTTGAAGACCTGCAAAAACCCTAACTTGTTGCCCTAAAGCTTCAACTTTGTTGTAGATAGACTAATGAATCTTCTTGTGAAAGATGTTTGACTCTTGACTCTTGAATTTGCTTGTTGAAAATGACTTAATGTTGTGAAAAATGACCTTAAAACATGTATTTATAGGAATTAACACCTAATTATTCATTATTTTAACTTCACAAGCTGACATCCATAAGAAATTTGAATTAAGTCGGTGATTTTCTCACTCAAAAGTGGAAAATACCTCAAAAGGGACTAAGTCACCACCTTGGGCGACTTAGTCACACCAGGGGTTTTTGAGGTGGGTTTTGTGGAATTTGAGTGATTTGAATGTTTCTTCTGGGGATTTGTATGATTTGTGAGTGGAATAGGCCTTAAATTCCAAAATAGTGAGCATTAGGGGCCTATAAATGCAGTTTATAAGGGGTGATTGATGCAAGGGTGTCTAAAATAAGACTAAATTAGACCACAGATTGTACTATCTCCAAAGGAGTACAATTTTTGTGTCCATAGTTAGCCCCCACTTTAGCGCCCATATGACTCTATGTGCATATGTAAGCTAAAGGACTCTAAACAGTGCACTTTACTTCATAAAAGGATACTCTTTCAAAAGATGGGAGAATGAAGACCCTGATGTAGTTATCTACAAAACCAAAACTTAGGAACCATATCCTACAACACGAATTCATTAGTTGTCCAAAAATCCTTTTATGCAACTTCTATAAATTGAATTCAAGGGTAGAAATATGCCCCCCCTTGATTTTGCTTGCTTTACGGAGGTGGAATCAAGGTAGCAAACTAGCCACATCGAATAAGGAACATCATATCGTAGGACATATCCAAGTACCATGCCACATAATGATAGACAATTGATGATGTGAGGTGTGGAATCATGATTCCAACACATCAAACGGCGTCGAAAATGAAGTTCCCTAGCACCTATTATGGTGTTTTGAATATAAAGTACTTTATGGAATCTTAAGATAGGAAAAACTCTAAGTTTATATATAAGAGTAAAAAGAATGAAAAGAGTTAAAAGAGGTGAAAGTGAAGTAATTTTTCACTTACTATTTCATTTTACCTTCTTGTAGCGTGAGAGTGACGAGTGAAGATGGAAAGATGTCAAGCAAATGAGACTACAAGCTTGTGCAATTGGATGTTCTACGAGACCAAGTGCCACACGACGAGCGTCATCATGAGGTGAGTCAATTATGCTACCTGTGTTATGTGTGTATGTAATTATTTAATGTTTTTTTATGCATTTCTAGGTTAATTTAGGATCTTGGAAAAAAAGTTTGCAAAGTGTCCCCTTTTTCGGGAAGTGTCCCATTTGTTCGCAAAGTGTCCCTTTTGTTCGCAAAGTGTCTCACTTTTTCACAAAGTGTCATGTTTCTTTGTGAAGTGTCCCAAAAGGGTTCTAAAGTGTCTAGGGCCTTTAGGAAATCACACTAGAAGAACTTTAGTACACTTGCATGATGAATAAAGTAAAAATAAAAGATATTAGATGATTTTTAGAGCATATATTGTGTGATTTTGATAGGTACCCACCTATTCACGACAACGGCTAGGGGGTAGGTAGTTCATATTTTGGAGAGATTTAGCCCCATCACTTTTAGTAGAGGAGATAGAGCACATGCAAGTCATAGGAATCTATTGGGCATACCTCATGCCCCCCATGAGGTACCACAATGCAATGTTGATGGTGCTCTATGAGCATTGGGACGCAGATACATGCACATTCCACCTGCTGATAGGTGAGATGATGATTACCCTGGAGGACGTACACCATATCCTTCATGTTTCAATTTGCAAAGAGCGGGTACATTTCGAGAGAGACTACACCTTCTACAAGAAGGTAGATATGTAGTATTGTCTGGGTGGTCCAACGCATGATGAGTGAGTGAGAGGGCGGATAGACTTGGTGATGTTACTATATTCATGAGCACCAATGGTTAGATGGATCATGATGCATATGGTGGCACTAGTTCTTGTCCCTTATGGTCAGGCAACACACCTTGAGGGAGGACTAGTTCATTTGATTCAAGGGATGGTGAAGCATCGTACAGTATATGTCTGGGGTCGATATATCCTAGCACATTTGTATTATAATCTTGGTCAATTTTTCTTTCAGGAGGTAGAAAGCATGGTGCACTGCATGCTTCTATAGATGTGGTTCCCGGAGCATATTATGTGTACTAGATCAATCGGCTTCCCATGTGCTATAGCAATGGGGTATCCTCGGGCCTTCGGCTATCCTCTACAACAGTTATGGCAATACGAGGATTTACATTTTTGGAGAGTGTGATTTGACTGATTAAAGGAGGATGAGATCTTATGGAGACCTTATCAATTGATGCTACAATGGTCATATCACATGAGACGGTTGAGGAGACTCTAGTTAGATAGATATCTGGTTGGCCGACATGATCACGTAGTATGTCCTTTTTACTATGATCGAGTCATGTGGAAATTTAGATAGATTCAGATGCCACCCCAAGCATGATCCTTTTTCAGGAGGTCAGTGCAGATTTCTCAGAGACTAGGTGATACAGTGTGGCTCACTCTAAACCATGTTTCTGAGAGTGACTCCGACTTCTCATATCACAACCAGCCTCTAGTCTCCAACACAGACAACATCTGTGCCACATGGGATTATGAGGAGTGGTGGATGGTATCACAACCATCTCTAGTATATCTGATGGATGAGCATGTAGGAGATGTAGTACCACTGCCAGATGAGGGAGATGAGAAAGAGGATAGGGCCAAGGAGACACAATACAAGGCTGCAGACATATTCACCGATGTCATTGATGATGAGTATGATGAGGCTACAGATTTGGACTATGATGGCCAAGAGGGAGAGGACAAGGATGAGGAGGAGTATGAGGAGGAGAATGAGGAGGAGAATCCACCCCTAAGTGATAGTGATGAGGAAGTGGCTAGGGATCGACACGAGTAGGGAGATCCCTCTCCCATTCTTATGATGAGATCACAAGCAACAGCTGCAGTTGGCATCAATACCCACAGTTGTGGAGAGGCTAGCATCTTCCATGCCCCTGTAAAGGATGATGTTGATATTACTCAGCCTACCAGAGGTATAGGTGATGATATTTGATTTTATGCATGTACTTTAGTGCTTATGCTCTTTATATATATATATATATATATATATCATGATGATGTGCATTGATTGTGTATTGTTTCTACCTTGCAGGAGTGACGAGGGATTGGCAGGAGCTCTACCGTCAAATAGCTACAGAGATAGTACCATCATCCATCGACGAGGTGGATATGGACTCAGATTATGTACCCCCACCTATCGTGGAGGAGGATCCAGAGTCACTTAGACCATTCGTGAGGTTACAAGCAACATATGAGAGTCTGAGGAGTTGACTCCACTGAGCCAAAACTGCAAGACAGACATCACAGACTCTAACAGAGGTTGAGAGACTAGAGGTAGAGGTAGCATGGCTATAGGCAGAGAGGGAGCAGATAGCAGGGGAGCATCAGGTGGCCCTTGTATAGATACAGGGCCTAGATTTTGCACTTAGATTTGGTGGATCATGATCATGATCACATACGACTGTCTCCTGACGTCCTGCTACTGGATCACGGGTACCAGAGCCTGAGGAGTTGAGTACCCACAAACCTTAGTGATGTTGTATATTGTGATGATATGTACATAAAACTTTGGATATTTATATATATATATGATCATTTGATGTTTTATGACTTGTCTTAATGTATTTTAATGTTAAATAGCGATGTGATTATTTAAATAACCTTTGGAAGATTACTTAAAACAAGACTTATATGATCTAATTAAAACTTATTGCAGTTTCTTTTGGATACGACATGATGATTAAGTATGTTATGCTAAATTAAATGTATTAATGATCTAACTTATCATAACACACAAGAGGAATGTGAATAGTATGAAACCTAAAGTAATTAATAAATGAAATAATCACTTTAGTGCTCTAGACAGACGCATAATTGATTTGTCAAGAATGAGGCAATGTAAAAGCATATAGGATATGACCCAATAGCTTTAACAAAATTTCTTTATCATTCATACTATTCAAAGGGGTTAGACATAATATCGATGCAAATGTGTGGCATTGATAGGCTCCTTAAGGAGTGTGCCATCTAGTTATGTTAACATGTATGCACCAAACCCCAAAGTTTTGTCAATGATGTATGGTCCTAACCAATTAGAACTGAATTTGTCTCTTTCATTTGGGTCAACATTGATGTTGCACTGATTAGTAGATAGAACTAAGTCACCCTTGTGGAATGATCGAGGGATAACATTAAGATTGTAATGGTGATTTTTCCTTTTGCAAGAAGCTTGAAGATGTTCAAGAGCGTTAATGCATTTTTCATCGAGCATCTCAAGTTGGTGTAATCTTTGTTTTCGATAGTGTGTATTGTCAACAATTCCTTGAAGAGAAATTCTTAGTGTGGGAATATCTAACTCCAAGGGTATTATTGCTTCACTACCATAGACCAAATTATAAGGTGTGGTCCCTGTGGAAGATTGAACACTTGTGCGATAAGCCCAAAGCACATAGTGTAATTGTGCATGCCAGTCCCTATGATTTTTATTAATAGTTTTATTCAAAATTTGTTCAAGGACTTTATTAGTTGATTCAATTTGACCATTAGATTATGGGTAATAAGGTGTCAAAAAACAATGTTGGATATTAAAGGTCTCCAAAAATTTCTTCACATCATTGTTCTTAAATGGTGTACCATTATTAGAGATTAATGCGGAAGGGAGTCCAAAGTGAGCAATAATGTGTTCTAGGATGAAACGACATATTACCTCAGCTATTGTAGATCGAAGAGGAATGGCCTCTACCCATTTTCTGAAATAATCAATTGTAGTGATGATAAAGGTATGTCCAATGGAAGAAGGGGGTGAAATTTTTCCTATAATGTCTAATCCCCAAATGGTAAAGGGCCATATTGGAAGTTGAGTTTGAATTTCACTAGCAGGAGCATGATACAAATTGCTATGTTCCTAAAATTTATGACATTTTCGAACATAATCAAAGCAATCACATTCCATATTGCACCAATAATACCCAATATGGATAATTTTTTGAACCAAAGTTTTCCCTCCAAAATTTCAACCACAAGCACCTTCATGGGCTTGGTGAAGTGCTAGAGGTATCTTAGATTTGTTTAAGCATCTAAGTAAGATACCATTGAACAACCTTTGATACAACACATTGACGAGGATTACATATTTAGATGCAAGCTTTCGTAAATGAACACAGAGGTTTTTGGTTGTTGGCTCAAGAAAGGTACCACTTTTCAAATAGTTGAATATGGTATCATACCATTCACTCGAGTTTTCCTCATTTTTCATTAAAACTTCTTCCATTTTTTCGTCGATCAAAGGTTTCATGATAGGGTGAATAGTGAATGTGAAATTTTTTGAAGGATCTTGAGGGGATATAAGAGAGGCAGCACTTGCCATTGCATCCGCAAGCTGATTATCTTTTCGTGGGATGTTATCAATGGTAAATGTCTAAAACCTCTCTAACAAGTGCATGATAATATCCTTATATTTGGATAATTTTTCATGCTTGGCTTGATATGTTCCATTTATTTTTTTAATTACTAATTGTGAGTCACCAAAGATCTTAATATCTTTGAAACCCATGATTAAAGTAGCACACAACCCAATAATTAGTGACTCATACTCACCTAGGTAATTCTACATAGGAAATTTAATTGATACGACAAGGGAATAGGCTTTCTTACAAGTGGAATTAAGATAACTCCAACACCAAAACTTGTTCTACACTTGGATCCATCAAAGTATAATTCCCATGTAGGAATGCCTGTTGTCAACACACTATCATCAGGAAAAGAACGATTGTCGAGTAGTGCCAAAGGAGAAAGAGCATCAGCTAAGTGGTCAGTCAAGGCTTGGACTTTGATTGCTTTTTGTGAAACAAACTTAAGGTCAAACTCGTTCAACAACATCACCCGGGTATGTGCAGGATCATCATGGAAAAAATAGGCCCTTAAGTGGCAAAAAACTTAGAAAAATCAAAGTTAGGCAACTTGACGTAAAAATTTGAATAAGTTATCTATATTATTTCAAAAATATGTAAGAATAGAATCTGTAGCAAATTGAATTTAGTTTCTAAAGTACTAGGTTTTTTTTTTTTTAAATCTATTTGTATGAAAATTTGAAATTTCAATGCAAGAGTACTTAAATTTCAAGGAAAAATAAGAAGTAGGTGTCCTGCTCCCACCCCTAACCACAATAAAATGATAATTTTTTATAAATTTTAGATATAAGTAGAGGACTCATGTCCGATGTGATGCATATTTTTTGTAATTTTTTTCCAAATAAATAATTAATTATGATTTTTTATTAAATTTTTAAAAATATAAAAACTTCGTGTCTAACCACCTTAACTTGGTCAAACTTCATGAAATTTATTTTTTATTTTTTAATCTTATAGTATGTGAAGAATGTGACACATTTTTCAAATTCAAAAAATGTGATATAGTTTGAAAGCTATAGATGCTTTTCAATTAGCCTATCGATCAAAACTTTAGTCGTAATTCAAATAGAAAATGAATAATAATTACTTATTAAATTTAAAGTAAAGCATAATTTATACTGGTGGAAAGTTGAGAATCTCCTTTAAAAACCCTTTTCGTTTCATCAATTTTGGGTTTAAAAAAAGTCGTCAACCGCATACCCTACACATACCCATAATATCACCACTTTTTGGCCCATCATGATCCTACACATACCCACCCATTTATCTAGACGTCCTAATAAGCCAATTTTGTTAAAAAGATGTTTGAGAGGGTCAAATTTTGTCATGACTTGTATTTCAATATTTAGTAAATAATGTTACAACTTACTAGTAGCGAATACAAGAGCCAAACATTGTTTTTTGATTGGTGTGTATCGCATTTTATAATTGATTAAAGTTCAACTAATGTAATAAATAGGATGTTATTTTCTATTGTCATCTTGTTGAGCCAAAAATGTTGGAAGAGCATGGGCTAATGCAGCTATGTAAAGGATGAACGGTTTGTTTGGCATAGCGGGTTGTAAAATGGGTGGAGTTGCAAGGTATTCCTTCAAATTCTCAAAGGCCTATTTACAATCCTCATTCCAATCAAAATTCACACCCTTCTTGAGGAGATCTGTGAAAGGTAATGTTCAATCAGCTAAAGAGGTGACAAAATGATAGATGGCTTGAATTCTTCCTTGTAACGTGCGCAATTTAGAAATGTTCCTAGGAGGTGGCATGTTTATTATAGCATCAATTTTCTTTGTGTCAACCTCAATGGCTCTTTGAGATATGATAAACCCTAAAAAATTTCCAGTATCTACTCCAAAGACACACTTTTTCGGATTTAGGCGCATGTTGTATTTACGCATCCATTCAAAGATTTTTTGAAGGAAATTCACATTGTCTTGTCTTGTTAAGGATTTGGAAAGGATTTCATCAACATAATCTTCCAAGATTTTATGTATGTAATCATGAAATATCAGTTCCATCATAACCCAACAAAACGTTCCCCAAATAGTTGTGAATGTTGTCTTGTATTGATCTTGTGGGTTGATGAAGATTTGATTATAACTGGAAAATCCATCCATGAATGACAACAAAGCATGTCCATGTTCAGTTGAATCCACGATCATGTCAATATTAGGAAGGGGAAAATCATCTTTTAAAGAGGCTTTATTCAAGTCATGAAAATCCATACATGTCCTAATACGATTATCATTTTTAGCAACTGAGACAATGTTTGAGATCCAAGGAGAATAATCAATCAGTCGATTGAAACCTGGGTCAAGGATTATCTTTTTTCAAACAGGCTTAGCATTTTCAGAAAGAACAATGTTATGTGTGACTATCTTCGGGTCTATTCCTGGCATATCAAAATATTTCCATGCAAAAATTTTAGGAAAATTATGAAGCGAGGTTGTAGTATCCTCTTGTTCTTCATCATCAAGGAACTTCCCAATCTTAATGATTTTTTCTTTATCATATGTCCATTGGTATATCAATTATATCCCCTAAGGAGAGTGCATTTGACTTAGGAAATTCGAGATCATATGGTTACATGCTTGTATGTGGCTTCTCACTTATGTTGTTTTTCTTGGTGTTAATCATAGCACAGGTAACCCATTTCATGGGAGGAGTAGAGGATGTTGTATCACAAACTCCTAACAGTTGTTTCAAATCTTCACCACTTTCAACATACTCCCATGATGGTGGTAAATCCATATCAAGGAATTCTGGATTTTTTAGTGTGAGATTGATTATTGGTTTACATGTGATGGTGTTGATATTTAATGATGATCGTTGAGTTGCTTTTGTTATCTTAGAAAAAGAATATCCCAAACTAGTCTTTGTCTCTTGTGTATTAGGTTCTATAGGGACACAAATTCCTTGTTCATGTTTTTCACATCCTTTACCATTGTATCCCAATTGTTTCATAAGCTCATAACCTCGTCCATAAAGTATTTCCATTTCCTTTGGGTTGGGTGGTTGTTGATAATCTCTCTCATCAAAATTTGTTGTGTATGTTGTATTTTTGTCCAAAGTAGATCAGGTAGATGCTTGGGAGGATTCTTCTAAATTTTGAGTTGACATAACCATGGGTTTTTTGTGTTTTTCATCCTCTTTTCATGTGATTATGTATTCACCCATAAATCAAGGTGTGAATTCTAATGTACCCCAATCATCATCTAGCAATTTAGAAATAGGTTCTTCTTGTTTTCTAGTCTCAAGGGGTTCTATATGAGATGTTGGAATTAATGTGTTCAGAGGACTTGTTCCTTTTTCAAGTTGTAAGCAACTTTCAAGCTCGAGGTCTATTTCAACCTGAGAAACTTTGTTGTTATAGACATATTTCATTATTTGATGAAGGGTCAAAGGCACCGCATGCATCTCATGAATCCATGTTCTTCCCAAAATAAGATTGTACGCAAGATCATAGGGCATGATATGAATAGGAGTTTGCAAGGTAATCATTCTGACTGTAATAGGTAATGTGATTACACCGAGCGATTGCTTTGTAATATTTTCAAATCCTCTAATAGATAAGGAATCAGGTTTGATTTGTGATTTATCCACATGTAATTGATCTAGGAGCTTTACACTACACACATTAAGGGCAGAGACATTATCAACAAGGGTTCTTTTGATGCCTATTCTATTGTATTGAGAAATTATCATAAAGACCTCAGTTTGCTTCCTTAATTCTAGCGGAGGGAGCTCATGTTGATGAAAGGTAATGTCTACATTAACTACATTCATTCCTTGTATAAGAGTTGCCACATCATTTGCATTTGTACTAGGAGGAACCACTATTTGTTGCAATGTTGTTTGGAGCATAGAGTGATAGTTCGGTGAATTCTGAAGAAGGTCCTAAAGGGATATCTTTGTGGGAGTGCTCTTAAGTTGCTCAACAAGATCATACTCTATAGAATTGGGAAAAGGTAAGGAGGTTGGGGTTGGTTGTGGTGGTTGTGGGTTATTTCTAGTGTAATTTGTGTGAGCAATAACATCATGCTTAGGTGGGTAAAGGGTAAACTCTATTAAAAATGCATGGGAAAACTAAGAGGGGGGTGAATTAGTTGTTAACAAAATTAAACTCAAACTTTAACACTTATCAATTTCACAACCACACTATTCTATTATTAAATGTAAACATGAAATGTAGATAACAGAAAGCAAAATCAACACA
Organism: Sequoia sempervirens; assembly: GCA_007258455.2. Lineage (NCBI taxonomy): Eukaryota > Viridiplantae > Streptophyta > Pinopsida > Cupressales > Cupressaceae > Sequoia > Sequoia sempervirens. The sequence continues at coordinate 1,799,957 of VDFB02179234.1, forward strand.
ATGAACACTAGATTTTACGTGGAAAACCCAATAAGGGAAAAACTATGGTGAGGATTAATTCACAATATAAAGTAGTTCCAAAACCGAATATATAAGGCACATTGCAAAGGGATAACTACCCTAAATAGGACTCATTGTCAGGATACAGAAGCTCATTGCTTATATAAGGAGGTTCACTGCCTACAAAAGGATTACAAAACAAAAATTGGCTTCATAGCCAAAATGAATTGATGAGAGTGCACTTAACAAATGTTGATATAGTTCTGGTGATGCTTAGTAAACTGACTTGAAACACTTCATCATATTCGCACTTCTGTACATTTGCATTCACAACTGCATTTTCTATATTTTCATCTTCAAGAAAACTGTCTAGCATATATACTCAATCCATCTACACACATCAACTACATCAGCCTAATTAGATGCAATCCATGTTTATCAAAAATACCAATTGTCGACTTCAAGCATTCACAAAATCTTTCCAAAAAGAAATCAAAATGCTCAACACGCTACATCATGTCGGCATGGACCTAAGATAGGTCGCACATAGATCCGTATAACAAAAATTAATTCACCCTATCACCACCTATTCATGAAGTCGACCAAAAATAGACTTAATAGCAAAAAGTGATCAATAGAATAATGTCGATACATCATATGAGCACCAGAGCACAAGAGATTCTGATCATACATGCTTTCAACACCCATAAACTATTTCCCAAAACTGCAAGCAACAACTATCAACCGTGGAGGATTGTGAACGTGAAAATATCAGAGGGTGTAGCTTGTACATTGGTTCAAGTACCAGACCAAAATACCAAATCAAGCATTAGCTTAGTCTTACAGACACAACCCGTATAATATGGTGACATCAATGACAACACAAAACTCTAGAAATAGCCATTCTTCTTCATTCTTCCAACAATCTCCCCCTTTTTCATTGATGGAAACATGTGCCAAAATTTACAAAACACAACATTCTCTCCTCCTATCACCGTAGTTTTTCTTCACATGACTCTCTCTACTCACATGACTCTCTCCCCCTCTGACATCAATGGCAAAGGGAAACCAAAATGTAGGATTTAAATGTTTGTACAAGGCAACATTGAATATACAAACAAATTATAACACTCCATTTCAAACATTAAATAAGAATGAAACTTTTTACATGAAATATTTTCTTGTATCTCTCTCTTATGATCAGAAGAATCCTTTTCCAAGCAAGTACATTTGAATTCATTCTTGCAATCATACTATCCAATAAAGATAGTTGTGTAAAGGGGGATGTCTGATTAGAAGACAAACACAGTCGTTCACAATTTTTTGCATTAGAGATAATTTCAGAGAGATGATCTAACTCGACCTCAACAACTTCCTTAACCAACCAAAAGGTTTTAACCATATCTTCTCTTTGCCTTTGAGTAGTCAGCAACACCACCTACAATTCACCAACTCTTATTCTCTGTTTTCCATCCATGTATTTGAAGAAATCAAAGTTCTTTCCAATACTATCTATCTCATATTCAATGGCTTCAATTCTACTTCTAAAATTGTCAACAGTTGCTAGTCACCAAAGACAATACTTGTAGATTTCAAATCTTTCTTTGATGCATTCTTTTGGCTCATTCATGTGTTTAAATAACACTTGTTTTGCTTTGTTACATCTTCTTTCAACCATAGCTTTGAACTTATGATCTTCGGGTCCTTCCAACAATGTTCTTTCTTCAATAATCTCTACTAAATCATCTGGAAAAGAATCTGATACATTTGAAACTAAAATACCCCTATTGAGAAAATAATCAACCAGTACATCATATATTTTAAGTTGAACTCAATCGGAGAGCAAAAATTCCACATTTCACCAATCTTCTTCATTTCACCCTTGTCTAGCATCATTTTTATATCCTCTGGATCAAAGGAGTTAGATCTAGACAAAAATTATTCTTCATTCTTCTTTTCTTCTGAGGAATCTATTACAATAGTTTTCCTCTTTTTTGGTTCTGAAGGTGACTCACCAATGATAACTTCCAACTTTTTCTTACCAGAGGATGAACCCACTTCAGACTGACTAGGTATAGACATACCTGAGCACAAATTTGTCTTTAGGGATGCGAAATATGTTCTGTAAACACTTACATTATCCACTAATGACTCCAAATATTTGTAAACTTGTTTTCCAACAGGAATACTAGATTCCCACTAAACATTTTCTCTTCCTAGTAGCGAGTTCAAAAAGTAAAAAGTCAAACACACAATCAAATATCCAAAACAAAAAGGATAACCCTCAACCAATGACATTCATGCATTCTTAGTTATGTTTTCAAGTAATAGGATACACAAATTAAACTACTTTTTTTCCTTAACCATCATGTGTGCAAGATATACAACAATAGCCGAAGTTGAACCTTCATGATTTCTAAAATAGATTTTATAAGAAACCTTACAACAGAATCCGCAAGAGTTTTTATCAATAGATATCGATGGTCTTTATCAATGCCAGTAAGTTCCTCCACATCTTTGTATTTGATGGTTTTCTTCCTAGGGAGATCCCCAACACTACATAAACTAGTAATCACTTTGATCGCTTTCTTCGTGATTAGGTAGGGTTTGTCCAACATAATACTACCATTCTTGAATTGAGTTAACAAGAACAAGATGAATTCTTTATCAAAAAACCAAGGAAATTCTCCCCATAAATCCATACCTAGGGTTTTTATGCTCTGTAGTTCATTTGAATTCAGTCCTAGTTCCATTTCCTTTATCTTTCTATGATCAAATTCTTCCAATTCAACTCCTTTCAACTTCAATGGAATGTCACCACTCGGTCCTCTATCTATTTTTTTACTTATCTTTTCTTGAATTTGTTATTGATCAGTTGAAACTCCTCCCTTTTCCCTTCTTCCCCTTTGTAAACTGAGAAATAATTCTTGAGTATACGTAATGATTCCTTCAAATTTCTTCAAAATTGTTTCAGATCGCTTTGAGATCACTCCAAGATGCCTTTCAAAATTTTCAAGATCTCAACTGATCAAAAGGACTTAAAAATTTTACTTTATACACCTTTGGTTTTCCCTAATTTGCATTAAATGCAGCAAACTTCAAAAAGCTACTAAAATCATTCTTCTCAACACAGAAAAGCCCTAATTCGATCCACAACTTAGCATGCCAACATATTTTCTTCTGGTTTCTTTTCGAAAACCTCTATTTATTCATTCTTCACAATACATCCTCGTGCCAACCTCTGACATGCCATCCATCTAGGGGGTTTTTGCAATTTTTTGATAATGCTCCCCCTAAGACCATGCTTGGTCTAATTCTCGGAGGAATTGTCTATACCAGATGAGGGTATAGACACATCAATAGTTTCAGGTTCTTTTTCTTCTTCCATATCTTATTCATCTCTTTCTTCGTCTCTTCTTTGTCAATTTTCTTTACTGATTCATTCTTCTCTACCAGAGCAGACTGCTTTCCCATCTTACTTCTACAAAACTTTGAGATATGTCCAGGTTTGTTACAATTATAATAGAAAACACTTTTTTGATTAGTCTAACCTCCATTACTTCTTGATCTACATTGATTTTCTTTGTGTCCAAATTTGTTACAAGTATAGCAATAGCCATTAAAAAATAGATTCATTTTTCCTCCATTAAACCTATTCATCATCACTTGACTGATCATTCTCACTTGAGATTTGCATTTAGTGGATTTATGTCCAAATTTCATGCATGAGAAAAATTGTCCAGAGAAAGAACTAGGAAACTGATTCATCCTACTCCTGCATTATGTTTCCTTGTGACCATATTTATTACAAAAAAATAAAATACCATTGAAAGATGGATACCTTTGTGCATTAGGCTATCTCACATGCGGTCTCCTTGCAAAATTCCTTGAATTTTCTTTCTGCTTTCCTTTATTCTGAGTCTTTTGATTGTCCTTTGAGCTTTCACTTGATTCATTTCCCAATCCACCTTTGTCTTGGGTTTTGTCCTGCAAGCAGTTCTTCAAGCTTGTCAAAGCTAGATCTTAAATTATTCTCACAGATTTTTTCCTTTTCTAGTTCTACTCTCAATATTACTACCTCTTGTTCAAGTCTAGTGCATTCATCAGACTTGTTCTGGACCATTGTATTCAGACATTCTTCAATTCTCTTCTTTTCTTCTACAAGCACTTTCAATCCAATTATATCTTGTTTCTACTGCTCACTCACTTCTATATATGTATTTCCTTGAATTTCTTCAATTGTTCTTTTAGTTTCCGGATACATTCATTAGCCTCATCTAGATTTTATTTCAAGTCTCTATTTTCATTTTTTTCCTTATCAAGATCTTCAAGTGCAGTCTAGAGTTCTTCTTTATCATCCATTTGATCAACCTTCAGGATCTTCCTCAAGTGGTTAAGCTCTACACCAAGGAACCAATGCTCTGATACCAATCATTAAAAAGTCGCAAGACAACTGAGAGGGGGGTGAATCAGTTGTCAACAAAATTAAACTCAAACTTTAACACTTGTCAATTTCACAACCACACTATTCTATTATTAAATGTGAACATGAAATGTAGATAACAGAAAGCAAAATCAACACAATGAACACTAGATTTTATGTGGACAACCCAATAAGGGAAAAAACATGGTGACGGTTAACTCACAATATAATGTAGTTCCAAAACTGAATATATAAGGCTCACAACCAAGGGCTCACTGCCCTGAATAGGACTCACTATCAGGATACAAAAACTGACTACTTACACAAGGAGGCTCACTTCCTACAAAAGGATTACAAAACAAAATTGGCTTCATAGCCAAAATGAATTGATGAGAGTGCACCTAAAAAGTGTTGATACAGTTCTAATGATGCTCAGTAAACTGACTTGACACACTTCATCATATACGAACTTCTGCACATTTTCATTCACAACTACATTTTCTATATTTTCATCTTCAAGAAAATTGTCTAGCAGATATACTTGATCCATCCACGAGCATCAACTAGGTCGGCCTAATTAGATGCAATCCATGTTTATCAAAAATACCAACTGTTGGCTTCAAGCATTCACAAAATCTTTCCAAAAATTAATCCAAATGCTCAACATGCTACATCATGTTGGCATGGACCTAAGATAGGTCACACATTTATCTGCATGACAAAAATTAATTCACCCTATTACCACTTATTCATGAAGTCGGCCAGAAATAGACTTAATAGAAAAAAGTGATCAAGAGAATAATGTTGATACATCATACGAGCATCGGAGCACGAGAGATTCTGATCATACATGCTTTCAACACCTATAAATTGTTTCCCAAAACCACAAGCAACAACTATCAATCGTGGAGGATTGTAGACCAAAATACCAAAGGGTGTAGCTTGTATACTAGTTCAGATACTAGACCAAAATATTGGATCAAGCACTGGCTTAGTCTTGTAGACACAACCCATATAACATGGTGACATGAATGACAACACAAAACTATAGAGGTGGCCATTCTTCTTCATTCTTCCAACAAACTCGAGTTTAGGTGGAGGTGGAGGTTTATGTGAAGGTGGGTAAAGGACAAGTTGGGGTTGAATTACATTAACATCTTTTATTTTAGGTTGTTCACAACAAACCTTAGTGGATGGATTTTGTGAGATGAAGTCTTCAAGGGATTCATCTAACATATCAAATTCATCACTAATAAAAAGTTTGGAAGATAATTTATTGTTGGTTGGTTTAGGTTTGTCATCACAAGCCTTAGTGGAAGAACTTAGAGAGAGGAAGCCATGTAGAGCTTCATCTAACTTATCCAAGTCATCACTACTAAGGGGTTTAGATGATATAGTTTTTATAAAGTGAAGCATATTTTTTATTGGTTCATTTGATGTTTTGAGGTTTTTGTTTGCATTTTCTGATGAATTTGATCTAAATGAACTAGGAACTAATTTTGAAAATGAACATTGTAAAAATATAATGTTATCCATAATTTTCATTAAAGTAAATAATACTAATGCTAATAACAAAAAATAACTGAACAGAAGCAAAGAAGTAACTGAAACAAATAGTAATTTAAGAAACTAGAAACAAAATGCTGAAAACACTGATGCAAAATGTGTATTGGGACTAAGTCGCCCAGGGTGGCGAATTAGTCCTAGTAAGGGTATTTTTTAAGTTTTTCTAAATTTTTTGATGGATATTGATGTGTTCTATATTGTACCATGCAAATCTAAAGTTCAATGAAGAATTTCACTATCATGCAAGGAAATGAAATGCAATAATGCAAGCTTAAATGAGCTTTTCACTAATGCAAGTTTTAAAACCCCAGAATGCAAAACAATGCAACACCTAATGCAATGTTGATGAAAACTATTCCTAGGATGTTGTCACGACCCCTATTTTCTTTTAGTAATTTATAATTCAATAATTCTATTTTGATGCATTTAATATTTAATTTAGTTGAATAATTATATTGTTCGTACTTTGAAATGTTCATTTAAATTAATTTATAGTCAAATAAAAAGGCAAGGAAATGAAAGAATTAATAAAAGTTAATTAAATATTCCCTTTTGGTAATTTATAGGTAATGTTCCATTATTTAGAATAATTATTTTATCGACAATGGAATGATATTTCTTTACTATTTATTTGGAATGAATATTTAATTTACAATTAGAATGGAATTTCTTTATCATTTACAGAGGATAAATATATTGCATAAAAATAAATCTTATTTTTATTTATTTTCAAGATTCGGTTACTGGAAAATTTGGGGGGAAATATTTTAAAATGAGGAAACCAATAACAGAAAACACAATTGCATTTGATAATCTTCTTATTGCTCTACAAACAATAACTGGAAACGGGTTTTTTTTAGAATAAGTGTAGGTAGTCTTAATAGGGAAGTTTTCCCCTCTCAACAGGAAGAAGACCCAATCTATGAGTAATCGAGCACAATAGACCAAGCTCGAAGGGCGAAGATTCATTTGGAAAGAGGTAAGCTCACAAATTACTACCTCTATCGAGATTTTGTTCGAAGTAGGCAATCAAAGTTCTTTTCGGTGTATGAAATATTCACTTGTGCTGCAATATGCAAGTTATGCTTTAATGTTATCTTTGTTCATGGTTTCATGATTGTTCTGCACAAAATTGTAATGGTCCTTATTTTCTCTATACCTCTCAGTAACAGTGGCATTTTTAGCTATTGGTGTTTTTGGCTCCCTTGCCAAGTCCTTTTGAGTACTTTTTTGGAGTTTTCTTGTAGCTTCTTTAACAATCGAATTTGAGTTTACAAGCCTCAATGTTGTTTTTGTTTTAGCCCTTTTATCATATGCCTTGTATCTTGATTGAATTGATTGCCCTTGTTCTACTTTTCCTCTTCGAACAGTAGGCCTTGATGAGCTCATTTACTTAATTATGTTGCAAGCATGTTTAACCACATTAAATAGAAGCCTGGAATCTAGATTACCTTGTTGCTTTCAATTGCCAAGCCAACTTCTCTAACCTGAATATGCCTCTTGTGTTTGTGAATTTTTTTTAAGGTTGAGTCATCTTTGTACAAATTTCTTTAAATCTTTATAGTTTGGGTAAGGCATGCTTTTTATGTTGTGTCTGTATACCAATCTTTTATGATGCTAGAATATTGATTTAAGAAGGGTTTACATATGGAAACAAGTCCTTCTCTTTCCACACTTATATGATCTTGTATTTCCTTGATTGGTATTCGTTCTTTGATTGAAAATGATTCAAGCTTGCAAATCAATTACCGTGAGTTAACTTGCTAGGTATCAATTAAATCTCTTTTTGAATGCATATCACAACCTGCATATTGTGAACTTGCAATTTGTTTATTCTATAAATCTACATTGTTGTATGTTCTTGATGCTTTCACAAGAATTACAGTTGCTTTTTTCACAAATTGTAGACTTCAAATCATCATATAGCCAAAATAATTTAACCATTCTTGTTCACGTCCATAAATTGAAACTACCATTGTGAATAGAAAAATTATACATTTGTGATGAAAAAGTGTGCAAAATTCAATTCTTGAACTTATTCTTTGGTAACGCCCGGGAATGGGTGGCTGAGTGGTCATTGAGAATGTTGTGGTTCGTGGTTTATGTGGGTATCTTGGTTGTTACATTGTGTATTCTCATTGTTAGGTCATTCTTGCTATGTAACCTCCATTGCTTTAATCAAGATTCTCTCCAGCTTTAGGTGAATCATCCCCCACCATAGACATTTTCTCTTTCCTTCTCACTTCTTATATTTCCACAACCTAGATTGTTGTAGGTGGGGTGATCATGAGGTTCGTTGTTTTCTGGCTTTTGTGGAGTTTGTTTTCTGCATTTGATGCTTTATTGAATTTAATATCAATTTTTATTTTTTATGTTTATAACATTCAAAATCAGATAGAAGGTTTATTTAATCCACTAAGAGTTGATTGTATGTAGAGGATTTAAGAAATATGTATATGTTTATTTCATTAAGTGCTGACAAATTCTAGCGGACTCAAGAAACATATATATCATTAAAAGAGTAGATAGAATAATTATTTAATTTATTATCAATTGAATTGCAAGAAGGGGATTAAGGAATATGGATATATCATTTAAGTGTAGAATAATATTGTTTGGTGGTAAATTGAGTAGTTTAATATATATATACGTTTATTAGTTGTTTGAATTTAGTAAATTATTTCCTGTTATTAGATAATTGTTCTCACTTGAACTTTAATTTATTGGCATCATTATTAAGGCAATAGTGAGTAATTCCCTCACACATTTTATTGTATGACGATTTATCGTATGGAATATTCGACGATATGAATAATTTCTCTCTCTTGTATTATTGTTTTTATTTCTTTACCTAGCCGCCTAATAATCTTCATGAACTTGTGAGTTAGCCTCAAGAACATGTTGATGAATAATATGAAGGTATGCACCATAATTTGTTTATTCTTCATTCATTTATTTTATTTCATTTCAAGGTTTGAATAATAAAATGGGGTTTGACCATGGCAATCCCCTATTCACTAACATTTTCTTGCAAGTCTAAATTGTTGACACATGGATGAGCAAGCCTTTCTTTTGTTTGCATCATTATGTTGGTCAAATATTATATACTTGTAAGTTATTTACTTTGAGTAAAGATGATGCTTAATTATATTGAAAAATCATTTATCTTATTTGATAGACCTTGATTCATTGATGTGCATGTTATTCCATTCTTATAAGTGATGAGAATTATATAATTATTCCTCTTAATTTTCATTAGTATATTCTTAACTAGTTCTATTAAATTATTTTGGAATTGAGGATCACAATTAGTAAATGAGAATACATATATAAGCTATACCTTCTAAATTCCTTTTTTGTATTATTCTCTTATTGATAAAACCTCTATGAATCCTTGAGTTTAGAAATAAACATTCTACTTATAATTGCATAGGCATGTGTGCATCCTAGCAAGACTAGAATTACTTTCATGAGGCTTTATGTCATTGTAGTGTACTTGTGTGATAATTAAGAAGTCATTAGAAGTAGAATTGGCTTATTTGCATATACTTGGGAGCAATTCATGATAGTGTTGGCATTACCTTAATTTCCTATGCAAGGATGATGCGTTGGTAAAACAATTAAATGTTACTTGTAGATTTATGTGACTTGTAAAGGAACTTCAACATGTTCCTTGTGATATAGAAATATGTAATGAATGGTCATGTCAATGAGACAATATGATCATTGCCCGTGAGGAATCTTGTAACCATTGAGATTATGTAGCCAGTGAGGCATTTTATTAAGCCAGTGAGGCACTTTTTATGAGTGGTTTTTCATCCCTACGAGGGTTTTCCACTCATGAAAATCTTTGTGTTCTGGTTTCTTTATGGATGCATTTATGATCTTGTTATTTCCATAATTTTGCTTTAAAGTATTTGAATTTAAACATATTGTGAGATGATAATTCATGTGTAAGACTACATGGCCAAAACTAATGAAGGTACAGCCTTATTTTATATACTTTGATTAATTGATGTATGTTACTCCATTTGAATTTAGTGATGAAAGTAATTTTTCTTATTCCACATCTTTTTATAACTATTTTATTTTATTAAATTATTTTGGAAACTAATGAATATAGTAGTAAATGATATTTCTGGTCCTTACAAATGTAAATGCACTTGAAATCAAAAATAAAATGTTCTCACATCAGGTTCACCAAAATGTAAACAAAGATTTTGGCACCCAATTGCTTTCTAGCACGTCTAGGGTTTTCACCTAAAAGGAGAAAGATGGGCCAAAATGGGAAATGTCTACACTCAAAATCAATACAAGAATGGATTAAGTATGCCTAAATGCACTATCTAAATGTAAAAAAGTGATAAAATGAATGACTTATTAATGTAAAACTTAAGAAATGCAAGTTGTTTGAAAACACATTGTGATATGCAAAATGACCTAACAATTCAAGTAAACAATAACAGAAATAAACAAGACTAGAGAGGTGCACCTGGAAACTGAAGTGTGATGTAGAGAGGCTATGGAATCCTACAAATTCTGATATTGAAGCCAACTAGGACACTTACACCAAGCTAGGCGACTTAGTCCTGTTTTGGGGAGATTCTGCCAGAACAAGTTTCTGCCAAATGAGTACTCAGAAATGTAAAAATCACTTTGTAGGACTAGTAGTGGGACTAATTCGCCACAGATGGCAACTTTGTCCACCTGTGAATCTTGAGAAATTGGGGGTAGGAATTTGTAGCTTATGTTCTGCACTTCCTTTCACTTAATGAACACAACAACGAACAACCACCCGATTCAAAAGCAATGCAAAAGCTTTATGGAAAAGGTTATGAACTTTTGAAACAACTTGGATCTAGTGGAAAAGGATGTAGTGCTAGAGAACAAGGTACTCATGTCCCCATCGAGCCTAACATGCAAGAAACAACTCATGATCTTGGTTATTGTCCTTTGATAGAAATCACCAAACCTTCACTCAACATCAACACTATCACAAACCATCCTTCTAAGACAACTTTAACCGACGTACATCCTAAATTGATAGACACTAGTGGTCTCGATGATTTTTCATTGCAAGAAATGAAACAAATAAAGAAATATTTTCTTAATGTCAATATCATCTCGCAAAATGCTAAAGATTTGAATTCATTAGATTTTACACCCTCCTATAAAGGAGAGAATAAAATCTCACAATGTAAAAAGTCTTGCATAACTATGACATCTTGTACTAAGCAATAGAAATCTTTTTTGCATCATAAAGGAACACCTTTGTTGCATCATAAAGGAACACCTTCTCCCATTAATCTAGAGGGTATCTTGTCGAGACTCCTCCAAGATCACTTGATATCTCTCCCTCCACGAACCTGAAAGAAATTCTATTACAAGACTTCATTTTACACATATCATAGAGTTCATGGTCATTCTACTAATGAATCTAAGGCTTTGAGTAGTAAAATACAAAATTTTATAGAGTTTTTTGTTATCCCTTACGTGGGGGCACCTAATTCCTCTAACTGATATTTATTTTCACTCTACCATGCATCCTATCAATCATTTCAGCTCACCCTTGTCCTACACTTAGTGGGGGAAAGGGGTTAAGTAGCCTTGTCCTCATATGTCACTTTTCATTGTCTCTTTTGGCTAGTCGTTAACCTTTCATGAACATATAAGAGCAAGCTTGGGATGTGGATGGAATGCCTTGAGTTGGCTTGGATGTGACATACTCCCTTTTTCATGACGTAGCTTATAAGAAACATATGACTTGGCATAGGGATTTTCGAGTAAGTTCTCATGTTTTATTCTTCTACTTTAAAGCAATTACTCACAGTAATGGTGTTAGAAACTGCTTTAAAGTGGGGGCATACATCGACACTCACATTTCATTGTGTGATTTTCTTTTTCTTATGATTTCCTCTCTTGGAAGCATTAGATACAATTTTGCCTAGGATGATACATTGCACTTGTCCTCTCTTGGAAACAAGATGAGACCATTTACACTTTTCCTCTCTTGGAAACATTGGGCACAATGTTCCCTAAGATGGGACCTTGCATGAACTAAACAAAATCCTTTTGAACATTCCTTGCATTTACAATGTCTATGAGTGTCAAGCATACAAAGTTTTGCTTACCTCATAGAGCTCGAAAACCATTTTTGTGTGATGCCTTATTAAAGTTATCAAGAGGTATAAATTTGGTATGGTTGAGCGGGAAGCCCATTCTGAGGCATGACTTTCCCCATATCCACTCATGTCTAAGTGAGCACATTTTGGTCATATGTGTCTCATCTTCTAGGACTTCTCACCTAGCGGACAGTCAAGAGTTTCATCGCCTCAGAGTGAGTATGCATTTTTGGAAAAATAGCCTAGATCTAATCCACATCGTGTTGCATAAATGGTCAAGCTTGATCCACCTTTTTATTTTCACTCTTCTCTTCTTTCTAGTTATTTCCATTGCATGATCATGTATCTTGTTCTACTCCAAGTCATTCACCTTGTGTGTGTCATTTTGTGTTCATGTTGGTTTGACTTAGGATCTTGGATCCTAGGGGCTTGTGCAACCTACTTTGATCTTTGTCATCCTTTGTCATTTGCATTAGTACAATGGGACCCTTCTTGAATGTCTACTTTAGTGTGATTTTGAAGCAAGTTCATCCTCTCACTAAAGTGGGGGCTAACTATGGACATGGAAAAAGTATCCCTTTGTCCTTGATTTGGGATTAATTGATGATAAATTGGACCTAATGATGCCTTTATTTAGTGTTATGAGGTGTTTTTCACATCCACATTAGGTCTTGGACCCTGGAAAATTGAATAAAATGCATCTAACGATGTCTTGTAAAGGTGTTGTAAAGTGTTGTAAAAGACTTTCACACTTCTCTAGACTTAATGGACCTATTCTTCCCCTAATTCAATGTTCTAAAATGTATTTAATTTCATTCTCACATCAATCTAGAGGGCTTGTGAATTAAACTTAACTCTTAATCTAATGTTGTAATGTGTCTTACACATTCACATTGGATGTTGTGCCTTTCTAGGCTATGTGGACCTCTTTTTAGTGTTATAAAGTGTATTTAATCACACTTTCACATTGAAATTTATGTCCCTAGCTTGAATTACCCTTTACATCATCATTAATAGGCCCCATAGTGTGCATCCCGAGGCTTAATTTGATCAAAGACCTGATAAAATTATCATATAAACCTGTTTTCTTCATTCCCCGACAATCCAGCTAGAAAAATAACCCCTGTGGGACCAAGTCACCCATCTGGGTGAATTATTCCCATCCAGGTGGGACTAAGTCACCCAGCCTAGCGACTTAGTCCCATTTGGGCTATTTTTGAGGTTCAGGTGGGAAAAAAATGGATTTTAAGTTTATTTTTCCTTCATGTTAGCCTTGGGGATCAAATTAACAGGAAAATTGGGAGAATTTCCTATAAATACAATATTCTAAACCCTAATTCATAACTCATCATAATTCATTCATCATTCATCATTTCCTCAAGTCAAGCAAGCTAGTGTTTTAGCATTCTAAGTCATCAAGATAGCATTCTAAGACATTCAAGGGAAGAATATTTATCTATTGTTGTAGAAAATCAAGATCAATCATCATGGAAAGTCTCTAACTCCATTGTTTCATGCTTCATTACATTATTTCTCTATTTTGGTTAAATTACCTAAAAAGGGGTTCTAACATTCAATATTTCTCTTTCCTTGTGTGTTTGCAGATTTAGGTACTTTGAGGGTTTAGAAATCATTGAAAGATAGATTGAAATTTTTTTGAAGACATCTCCTTGTCAACTAAGTCAATATATCCACAAAAAGTCACTCACCAAAATGTAAACAAAGATTTTGGCACCCAAGTACTTTCTAGCACTTCTAGGGTTTTTCACCTAAAAGGAGAAAGATGGGAAAAAATGGGAAATGTATACACTCAAAATCAATGAAAGGATGGATGGAATATGCCTATATGCAATGTATAAATGCAATAAACTGATAAAAGAAATGATTTATTAATGCAAAACCGAAGAGATGTAAGTTGTTTGAAAACACATTGTGATATGCAAAAAGATAAAATGAATGCAATAAAGAACAAGATAAAGATGCTAAACAGAAATTGTGCACCTGGAAACTGATGAAGGCTGAAATGAAGATTGTAAATTTCTTTGAAATTATGGAAAATCTAATTTTCTAGCCAACTGGGACACTTATGCCAAGTTGGGCGACTTAGTCCTAGATCAAGGAAACTGCCCAAAAATTTGTTTATGGCAAATGGGTATTCAGAACTACAAAAAATTCTAAGAAACCCATGCAGTGGGACTAAGTCACCACTGTTGGTGACTTAGTCCACTTAGGATCTGCAAATCCAAAAGTGGAAACAAAATCCCACAGTCTGCACTCTGTTTTCTAACGAAAACCTAGATCTAAATTTGTAAAAATACCTACAAAACAGAGTATAAATTTATTTCTAATGGGGGGTTTGCCTTGGTCAAACCCCTAGTTGGTATTTAAACCTTGAAAGAGATAAAATCTTCATAAAACCCTAGTCTTAAGTGTGTCTAAGACTAGGAAGTCTAAAAATAAGATGCAACCCTATTCTAAAGTGCAAGAATAAGATGCATAAATGGATTTAGAAAAATGCAAGAATCGTTCTAAGAGACTATATCACATTATAAATGAATCTTAATGACATGAAAACCTTCCTTAGGTTGAAGATAGAGAGAAAATGGAATATAGAATCACTTTGAAAACAAGTCTTTAGGACTGATTTGATGGCTAGTTGCATCTCCTCAACCTAGATTTCTTCATAGGCATCCATGATCAACCCTTTGCAATGTGATATTTTGGACAAAAAGTGAGCTTGAAGACCTACAAAAACCCTAACTTGGTGCCCTAAAGCTTCAACTTTGTTGTAGATAGACTAATGAATCTTCTTGTGAAAGATGTTTAACTCTTGACTCTTGAATTTGCATGTTGAAAATGACTTAATGTTGTGAAAAATGACCTTAAAACATGTATTTATAGGAATTAACACCTAATTATTCATTATTTTAACTTCACAGACTGACATAGATAAGAAATTTGAATTAAGTTGGTGATTTTCCCACTCAAAAGTGAAAAATACCTCAAAAGGGACTAAGTCACCACCCTAGGCGACTTAGTCCCACCAAGGGTTTTTGAGGTGGGTTTTGTGGAATTTGAGTTATTTGAATGTTGCTTGTCGGGATTTGTATGATTTGTGAGTGGAATAGGCCTTAAAGTCCAAAATAATGAGCATTAGGGGCCTATAAATGCATTTTTTAAGGGATGATTGATGCAAGGGTGTCTAAAATAGGACTAAATTAGACCACAGATTGTGCTATCTCCAAAGGAGTACAATTTCCATGTCCTCACTAGGTTACGAGATAAATAACTTGATAAAAAAATAA
Organism: Sequoia sempervirens; assembly: GCA_007258455.2. Lineage (NCBI taxonomy): Eukaryota > Viridiplantae > Streptophyta > Pinopsida > Cupressales > Cupressaceae > Sequoia > Sequoia sempervirens. The sequence continues at coordinate 1,815,373 of VDFB02179234.1, forward strand.
AAAAGATAAGATATGATAAGATTTTATCTAGACAACTAAGACTTCTAGAAGGACTCCTAGGACCTAAGTAAACTTAGCATGTTAATAGTTCCCCACTACTAGGAATGAGCTAGGTACAAGAACTTATTCACACCAACACTATCTTGATGGTAAGTTTATCTATTATTTTACACCATAGATCTTGAATAACTTTTTGCATGATTTTATCTCATGGGGTTATGTGGAAATAGTTCATTATTTTTACAAACTTCTTTTCATTTGGTATCAAACCCTAGTTCTCAAGTTGTGATAGGAGATATCCCTAGTATTTTTAACCCTTGGAAGGAGTAGGATTTTTTGTATTGTTAAATATATGGATTTTCAAGAGAAGAATGAAGACATTTTCAAGGTTAAATGTGTGTTTCTAGACTTGGGTTATTGCATACCCATTGTTTGATAAATGTTTGGCAAGTGGGTTTTTTATTTGGGCTCTTTTGAGGTTGGTGTTGGGGGTGATAATTTTTTGGAGACCTCTTAGGGAAAAATAGACCTCACCATTGATTCTAGATGGCCCAAACAAAAATATTTTGGTGAAAAAATTTATTGACCTTTTTATGGGGAAATGAAGAATTTTGGAAATTAAAAACTCCATAAAGTTCTTAGGAATCTATACACTTGTATGGTCCATATGGATGTACCACCTATATCACTAGGTGTAGTGTAGGAAAAAGTATCCCTTTTTCACACTTAATTTGGGAAATATTGATGATAAAATGAACTAAATTATGCCTTAATTTAGTGTTGTAATATGTATTTTGCGTATTCATATTAAGTTTAGGGCCTTATTAATTAAAATGGACTTAATTGTGCCTTATTTTGGTGTTGTAAGGTGTACCTTCACACTTTCACACTTATCTAGGGCTTTATTAATTAATTGAAGTTAATTTACCATAATTGGACCCTTTAATTCAAATCCAAGCCTAATTAATTGCAATTTCCAAAGACGAAACCCGACATCCATCAATTCCATGACATAACACTTAACATTGGAGAATGTGTGTCCTAGGTGAGTGACCTAGGACCCATTCACCCAAGGACGAATGGGTCCTCACTTAGACATAGGACCTTAAATTTTCATTATGTTTTTGGTGGTATTTCAATGATTTCAAATGTATATTAGGGGTAAGTGCACAAAGTTGAGTCCACGAAACGTGGAAGTTTCTGCCTTAGCCAAAAAAATGAAATCGGCATTACAAAAACGGGATCCCGATTTTTATAAATGGGATCCCGATTTTTAAAAATCGTGGTCCTGTTTAGCTTTGGCATCTTGAGCCTAAATGTCAAACAGGATCCCACTTTTTAAAAATCAGGATCCTGTTTGTTAAAGGGTCCCGAACCGACAGACACGGAACGAGATCCTGATTACTACGAAATGGGATCCCATTTTGTAATAATCGGGATCTCGTTTTGTAATGGTATTTATTTTTTAAAAATTAACAAACCTTCATTTTAGCAGCAAATGGGATCCCGAGTTGTGAGCGACAATGACCACCAGAAACAACCTCCAGGTACCCGTCCACCCCCATTTTTTTGCATTTTTTCATTTTTTATTGAAATTGTCAATAGAAGAATTGATTTTAGCATTTTTTTTAAATTTATTTGACGTTTTAAGCATTTTATTTCTTGTTATAGTAGAAATGAGGAATTGTAGAAATAGATGAAAAAATGCAATGAAACCTAAAGATATTGAATAGAAACAAAAAAAATGAACCTTGAATTGTATTTTAGAAACAAAATTTAGCTTCTGAAACCTAAAT
>VDFB02179234.1:1817268-1838653 GCA_007258455.2 Sequoia sempervirens
TCATCTCCTTCTTACTCCCTGGCATGGTTAACTTCAAAATAGACTCAAATCGGTCTGGATCTATCGATATCCCTCTTTCCGAGATTATGTGGCCCAAAAGTTTCCCTTCAGAAACCCCGAACACACATTTTTTAGGATTCAGAGAGACACCATATTGAATACATCTTTCAAGAAATTTAGCCAAGTCTGTAGCATGGTTTAGTCTATCTTTAGAGAATACTATCAGGTCATCCATGTAAATGATGATGCACTTACCAATCAAATCTTTGAGCACTATGTCCATTGCACGCTGAAAGGTTGCTCCAGTGTTTATCAAACCAAATGGCATCCTCCTGTAAGAAAATGTTCCCCACTCAGTAGTGAAGGTTGTCTTCATTTTGTCTTCATAATTAATGATCACTTGATTGTACCCAGAATAACCATCCAAGAACGAAATCATTTGAGACACATTGATAGTTTGCAAGACTTCATCTAGAGAAGGGAGTGGGTAGTTGTCTTTTTTCGAAGCTCTATTCAGATTCCTGAAATCTACACATAGCCTGATCTCCCCCATTCTTTTTATGAACTGGAACCAAGTTAGCCACCCATGTTGAATGTCGTACATGGAAGATTATTCTTGCAGAAAGCAATTTCTGAACTTCCTTAAAGATCAATGGTTCAATTAGGGCGTTGATAGGATGTTGTTTCTATTGAAATGGTCTATCTTCAGGCTTCAAAGGAATAGTATGGGTTATCACAGAAGTATCAAATGTTTTTAGATCTTCATACCCCCAAGCTATTGCAGCCATATCTTTCTTCAGTTCCCTCAATATATCTTCTCTAATTGCTTCAGGGTAGGCTTTCCTTATGTAAACATTCCTTTCAGGGCCAGAGTCAACCAAGTTAACAGTTTCATATTCACCTCCTTTATCTATCTTTAGAGAATACTGTCAAGTCATCCATGTAAATGATGATGCACTTACCAATCAAATCTTTGAACGCTACGTCCATTGCACACTGAAAGGTTGCTCCAGCGTTTATCAAACCAAATGGAATCCTCCTGTAAGCAAATGTTCCCCACTCAGTAGTGAAGGTTGTCTTCATTTTTTCTTCATAATTAACAATCACTTGATTGTACCCAGAATAACCATCCAAGAATGACATCATTTGAGACCCATTGATAGTTTGCAAGACTTTGTCTAGAGAAGGGAGTGTGTAGTTGTCTTTTTTCGAAGCTCTATTCAGATTCCTGAAATCTACACATAGTCTGATCTCCCCATTCTTTTTATGAACTGGAACCAAGTTAGCCACCCATGTTGAATGTCGTACAGGGAAGATTATTCTTGCATAAAGCAATTTCTAAACTTCCTTAAAGATCTGTGGTTCAATCAGGGCATTGACAGGACATTGTTTCTGTCGAAATGGTCTAACTTCGGGCTTCAAAGGAATAGTATGGGTTATCACAGAAGTATCCAATGTTTTTAGATCTTCATACCCCCAAGCTATTGCAGCCATATCTTTCTTCAGTGCCCTCAATATATCTTCTCTAATTGCTTCAGGGTAGGCTTTCCTTATGTAAACATTCCTTTCAGGGCCAGAGTCAGCCAAGTTAACAGTTTCATATTCACCTCCTTTATCTTCAGTTGATACCTTTTCCCGAGCCCTTGTATCTGAATCAAAAATTCTTTCTAAGGCCACCATTCCCTTGGGAATGCTATTACTTTTTAAATTGAGGATACCTTTCATATCGCAGTCTTCGGGGTTCCAATCTCCTTGATCCCTGTTGAACTCATCGATGATCTATCCTTCGAAAACATCTGAGCTTGCTAGAAAAGTAAGGATATGTCGATCATCGTCGAAGACTTGAAATTTCCTGACATTATCAGGGATAGCCGAGGTGGATATCAATTCTACCGAGAATCTCCAAAGCTTGGAGCCTTGCATGGGCTCTAGGGTACTTGTGGCAATAGCAATGAATCAGCTATTTGATTCTCCTCTCTAGGGATTAAACTAATCCCAAAAGCATCAAAGTCTTCAATTAGGTTCCACACTTGATTTTTATAAGCTGCCAGCTTTTATTGTGACATGTGTACTGGTTGGGTACTTGCTTGATAATCACTTCTGAATCTCCTTTAACCATCAAGGCAGTAACTTTTTTTTGATGTGCAAACATCAATCCCCAAGCTAATGACTCATATTCTGCTATATTGTTAGTGCATCCAAACTACAACCTGTAAGAAGCAAAAAATGTTTTCCCTTTCGAGCTGGTTAACTCAATTCCAGCACCACACCCTATTTTGGATTTGGATCCATCAAATGTGAGAGTCCATAGCTGATTATGAGGTGGGGTTGATCTCTTTGAGCTTGTGGTGGGTGTTTGGATAAGATGAACCATAGATGGGGCCACTTGATCTTTTGCATCAAATACTGGGGATGGGTGTTTAATAGGTTCATCAGGTACAATACCCAATTCCTGCTCAGATATATCATGTAATCCTGGTATATCTTTCTGACAGTTATATGTATCTTTGATTAACCCCTTGGGTTTTGGTATACTTGTGAGTGCATGGGTATCAAACAAACCCTAGGGTTGTTCAACACAACTATGTTGGTATGGTATTATGACCGAGGTAAGTTCAGTTGGAGGAGGGATTTCCTCTGAAGGTATATTATCCATGGTTAGCATTATTGCATTTTTGGCTTCAAATGAGAAGTGATAGGAAACGGTCTCGAGGTGACCTGGGCTAGTTTCTTCAGTTTGGAAAACATGATTTAGAACATTAATGTAGGGTTGGTAGGTCAATTCTATTTGATTTTGGTAGTGCACCCTGCACCAATTTGGGAGTAGAAGACTCCACCAATCGATATCTTCCCCTAAAACCAGCTGATCCTGTTGCAACTTCCTGATCAATATCTGTTGGTTTACACTAATCATGGGATCAGGGAATTCTTGTATTGACAAATCATTAGAATCAAGAACCGAAAGAGTCATAATTTCCTCTCTTTTATAAACCCCTATCTTGGTTTCAAAATAAGCTACCTCATTGGGATAGTCATACTCAGTGATGATATGTTTGAGGTGAGGTTCACTCTCAATCCTAATCTACGTAGGCATTCCCCTCCATGGTAGCCACATATGTGAAAAGTTGAGGGAGAGATATCCCCCTATACTCTTCATTAGATCTCTGCTCAAAAGCATACCGTAAGTCTCAAGAATGTCTGCTACCTGAATATCCATATTGGTTTGAATCCTAGGGTTAGACCCTACTTGTACATGTATATTTCTCAATTCTCCAACTACATTAACCTTTGTTTTATCAAGTTGGATGACCTTATTGTTTGTTTAAATAGGATTCAATCCCAATTTCTTGCATACAAAAAATGGCATAACATTTTCAGAAGCCCCTAAATCTAGCAGACAATTGTGTAGATTCTTCCCACAGATTCTCAAACTTAAAAGAAATGGTGGGTTCCCTACCTTGTTTCTGAACAAAGTTGTTTTCATGTCCGTAGCGGGTGCCACCTTGGTTTTCCCTTTTGATTTATCAGCTTCTTCCAAAGCTTTCAGCACTATATCTCATTGGGAAGGGCACCATTTTAGGATGTCAAAGTATGATAAAGAGGTTTTCTATTTTTGCATCTTAGAAAACAATATCAAATTTTGTGTTATAACTTGCATTATATTTGAAAACACCAGATGAATTACCTTTGCTAGGGAATTCAGGCAGACCCTTCAGTGGAGGAGGGTTGTTATCAGCACCCTGATTCGGAGGCACCATGTGATTAGGTGGTGCTGATGTAGTGAATGGACCCTTATTCTAGTTTCTTAGGAAGTGTCCTCCCTTTGTCTAAAAGGCTTGGGCATCATACACATCTTCTTCTGGTTCATTCTCACTCTGCATTAGGAATGAAGGTTCTTCTTCAAAGAGTTCATAAGCCATTGCTATATCCACTGAGCCACCTCCTTTATTTGAATTCCCTTGGAATGTTTAGGCATCTTCCTGTGCCATCTTCACAACCTTCTCCATTTTAGGACAGTTCACCTCAGAATGAGTTGCAGTATCATGCAGCCTGCACTAGTTAGTCATAAAATTGAGGTCAACCACATTTGCAATATGTGGTCTATCCTCATTAGCTTGGTAATTGTGAGAAACCCTGCCATTATTTGGCCCTGTGTTCCATTGTCTGTTGTTATTAGGCCTCTGGTTATATCCTCTATTATGATTTTGATAGCCTTGGTTAGGGAAGTTTTGGCCTTGATAATTCCTCTAGCTGTGATTTTTGTTGTTCTGATAATTACCCTAATTATTATTATTTTGATTAGGGTAATTACCTTGATTAGCATAATTACTTTGGTTCTGAGAGGGGTTCAGTTTAAGCTGAGCCATGTCATTTGTGACTTGAGACAGAGTTTTCTTTAGGATTTCCACCTCATTTGTGAGTTGAACTATCCTTTCACTCTCATCATTCTTAGCAACAGGGGGCTGACCGATGGGATTTGGTATTCCAGCTTGATTATGATGACCATGTGGACTGTGATGAGCCTATGATTGTTGAGAGAATTCAGGAGCTCCATTGGCAAAGAATGGAACAGGAGATTGAGTCTGCAACTCAGACATAGGTCCATAACATTTGGGAAGGATACATCCCTAGGATAGTATTGAATAAAGGGGTTGGGTTAGGCATCTGATACCCCATAGAAGGAAAACCTCCTCCCAATTTCCCTTGTTGAGAGCTAGTTTGTTGTTGCAGCTTGATGGCTAGATGATAAACTTTAGACATAGAATCAATATCTATCGGCTGATAAGTCCTTTGTAGGAACAAGCCAAGCAAAGGGTCTATAACTCTAAAATATGTCTGAATGGAACTATTCTCAGCAACCAGATAGGGGTCCTACAATCTCCTATACATTCGTTGAAACCTTGTATTGAACAAGGGCAGTGATTCACATGGCTCATTCCTAATGGTAGCAAATTGATGGAACAAAATGGCTGGATCCACATAAACTATGAACTGATTGATGAAAGCATTCTCTAGATCTGTCTAGCTCATAATAGAACCTTGTGGAAGATTTAGGTACCAGTTTTATGCCATATCCCCTAAGGAATAAGGGAACAACCTACAAACCACATCATGGTAAGCTATCTAGGCTACGGTACAAGTGTCCTTAAAAGCTTGTATGTGCTCCTCAGCACTCCTTTATTCACCATGAATGTATTTGGGACATAATCTCTCATGATTCTTAGGCATATCATGAAAGACTCTAGGAATAGTCCCCAATGGAGAGGGATTATTCACAAAAAATTTCATTGGTGGCAGTGGTGGAGGTTGAGCCAGCTGTAATGGCAATTAAGGTGGATTTGGTGGTGGATTCATGGGTATCAACTAGGGTATTAGTGGAAAGCCTAGTGGAGTGAGTGGAGCTGACAAGGGTGGTAGAATGGTTGCCCTGTGAATCTTGTGTCTCGTTGGGATCTCTAGTTCTATCAAAGGTGGTGGGTTTTCAGTTCATCGAAGAACTCTATGGGACCTCTCTGGTGGGAAAGACCCAATGTTATCCAATTTCCTCTTCTGGCCTTCCTTCTAGCGCCAGTTCCTGTTGAGGTGCCAAATTAACCCACAACATGCAGGTAAGATAAAAGTGAAATTATATCGCCTCTCTTGAAAGAGACAATCAGTAATCAAACTAATCACCTCCCAAGGTCTTTGATGTTGGTTCACAACATTGTTGTTTCACGAAGTGGTCAATATGGCTGTAATGTTCAAGGGGCCTACTGGTTTTGAGCTTCTGGATTGTTGCAAGATCAAACATCTATCTAAACCTACTTTAACCAGGGGTTCTAAAGGAATAGAAAAAGATAGATCAAGGTTTTTAAACTGAAAAAGAATGTTGATTTGCCCAACTAATCAGACTTGTTGCCTTCCAAGGAATTCCTAAACTAGAACTGCAGAATAAAATTAACTTGTAATTGATACAAAGTTTCATTCATTTACAGTGCAAACTTTAACAGTAGATTGCAAATCATCATTCAGACAAAACATAAGATGAAATTTCATTCCTTGAAATCTTTTCAAATCAAAATGATTAACCAAAGATGAATACTTTTCTAGAGCATAATATAAAGTAGGTTTAAATCTGGCTGCTCCTACTATTAATGAAACAAATAAGCAGCATTTATAAATCTGGCAAGATCACCAGTGTACAGAAACCCATGTCTTTGAACTATCTCCATCTATGCTAAGAAAATCAAGAAGATACATCACCATCCTCTTCCTGTTGGACTAAAAAAAAAAACGTCTAACTTACTTCAAAACCCTAACTCTCCTTTCCTAACCTTCATTATACTACCTTCTGGATCTTCTTTACCCTTCTTAACTTTCCTCTAACCTGTCTAACTACTCTCTAACTCTTCTAACAATCCTTCAAAAATATTTCTAACCCTTACAAAAGAGGTGAAACACCATATTTATAAAACGTGATATTTATAAAATGCATTAGATGCATCGGCACCGTTAGGGTTTACAATGAGTGAGTTACAAAACAAGTCAGCCCTAGAAGAGTTTGAAACAAAGCAACATGCATTAAATGCAAGGGCACTGACCAGAGGCAAGAAATGAACCAAAACGCGTGAAGAAGAGGCAAAGCGAAATGATGAGGAAGCACGACTTTTGATGCAGCTTTGCATTAACTACTTCCCCCACGTCGCCCATACCTTGCTCCATTATGGCTTTCATCATTAAGAACTTCCTCTGCAAGCCATTCGCAAGTGGTATAGGCGAAACCCTAGTTCTCCATTCAATAGCATCAATGTTATTCTTCAATTGTCTCATCACATTGTCCCAGTCTCCCTCAGCCATTCCAGTCGTTGCCTTGCTAGACTCAGCCTACATTCATCAAACACCAATGTGAGTATCCAAAAGTTGACAACATTTCATCAAAGTGTTCACTCAAAATCATGACAAAACCATTAAATTAGCCATTAAGCATCAACACTGGATCATCAAAACAAACATTAGCAGCATACAACAGTGAAATTCATCAAGCAAAAGTAAGATATGTTTAAGCATTCATCATTAGATTCATCAATTTTACCAAATTTCCTCGTTCCACAGCGCCTCCTAGAAAATCCGAAAAAATCCGGTCGGACCGGATTTCCGCGAAAATGACAACACAACATGAATTTTGGGAAAACGAAGGGGAAAAAGAGAAATCGGGAAAATTCGACCAGGCCAAAATTCTGCGAAGAGCGAAAAACTTTGGACAACAACACATTTCAGGGAAACTGAAGGGATCCGGGGAAAACCAAGAGAATTCGACCAGGAAGGAAAATCCCGAGGTCGAGAGAAAACCCGAACACCGGCCACGACTTTGCTCAAATTGACCAAAGGTCATAAATTTGATGACCCTGGGCACGGAAGTCATTTAACACAAGCCTCGTATAGATCACCCCTGAATCCTAGGCTTAATCGAAAGCAGATCAATGAGGAAATGGTGACGCCCTAGGCATGAAACCCCAGATTTTAACCATGAACGCACAGGGTAGGCCATGAAATGCCCAGACACACAAGAATTCAAACCCCAAGCAAGACCATGACGCTTTAAAGTACAACAAGATTGAACAACCAACCCAAGAGAATGCAAATGACAAAGAAAAATGGCCTAAAGCTCCAAAAATTGACCAAACTCAGAAACCCGACGGCCAGGCGGAAATCCGAAAAAATTTGACGCAGGCAAAATTTTGCGAAGGCCAGAAATCTCTGAACTGCAGCATAAAACAGGCTGAGCTAGAATTCAAGCGCAATCCGAGAAAATCCGAGCAGGGCAGGCAATCCCAAACTAGCTGAAAAACCCGAACTTCGTAATGAAACCGGAGTTTGAAAGAAAACTAGGAAAATCTGGACGGACCGGAAAATCTCGAACCAGGGTAAAAACCCAGACTTCACCCAAAACACAAGATTTTCAATATTCAATTTGGGAAAAACACTTGGGAAAACAAGATAAACATACTAAGCACATGCCAAGGCAAAGAAAAACCTCAAAATCGAAGGGGGGTAAAACACAAAGAGTGGATGCAGAAGAGGGTCCCATTTTAAAATTGAAATGGGGTGGTTATGCAAGGCATAACAGTGTGTAGGTTGAATCCAGGAATCCTCTCATTTTTGTTTCAAAGTATGAGATCAATGCACGATGGCTTAAGGATACAAAAAAGGATAATAAATCAATTTTTAAATCATACAATATCAATATGTAACTAAACATGTATTTAAATATATACTAACTAATAACATTGCTTACCAAGTGACCCATATTAAGTTCCAGATTGAATTGCATCTTACTTTAGATCCTTTTTGTGGATGAGGTCTTTTAAGGATCTAAGTAAAAGGAAAATTTAAATCAATTTCAACTAATAAATACACTCTTGACCAATATTGAAACATGCATTTAATCTATTTGGTGCTGATGAAAAACTAAAACTATATTTAATTGTATTTACTTATCTACTTGGTACCCAATCAGATCCTCTCTTTTTTGTAATGGCATCTTTATGATTTGTCTCATTCTTCCATAGAAATTCCTCTGGCAGCAATTTTATTTGAAGTTCTTCCATGATACCATCAATTTTATATTTTGTTTCACCACTAAATGAATAATAATGTATAATCTTTTTATGCTTGCTAATATTTGAATGCAGTGTAGACCATATTCTTCTTGTCAGGTATTTTCATAGCCAAGTGCCAACAACCACCACCGATCCTATTGGAAAACAAGAAAACCATCATCAAATAAGTTCTCAAAATTTTCTTAAGGGGATCAAAGACTTGTTCTAAAAAATTGCTTAAGGGGATCAAAAACTTGTTATCAAAATTTTCTTAAGGGGATGTCTTAAGGGGATCACCATACCTATTGGATAATGATAGCCATCATCATCTTCTCGAGGTGCTATTAACTTATGTTTAGTTTCCACACAACGAGCCAACCAATATTTTGTTTTCTCTTCATTCCCCTTAGGTGCAACAATAGCATACACATGTCTTGCAAACAAAACTTGATTTAATAACTTGTGCATATCCATATAAATAATTTAGTATTACAAAATAACTCAATAAAGTGAAATAAATTGAATTAAAATTACCTTCTTGTACAAGGTCTGAAATACGGTCATAGTCTTCAGATGCAAACACTTGATCATTTTCTTCAATAGTTCTTTCATATTGATCATGTGCTTGTGCAGGTGTCAACTATCTTTGCTCCCACTGTTCAACTCATTCTGTATCTTCACATGCTTCCCAATCTCCTGAGATACAAAATTGGAAAAAACATGCAAGCTCCCTTGTCCAAATAGTCCATGTGCTTGTTTTTGAACTCCTAAATGAATGTCATTTAGTAGATCCATTGATTGTCTCACAATCAACTCTAGGTACAATGTTCTCTCAACCAACCAAAAGAATCGATGAACTGTAGAGTAATCACTCGAACCAAGTGCAGATAATCTTGTATTACACCATTCCACAATCCCATGTGCATCTTTAAATTTTACTGCATCCTCAAATTTTAATTGTTCTCTAGCAAGAATTCTTTTGACACACGCAGTAAATCCATCATTTTCTCATTTACCATGCCCAGCTTCAAAAAAACTCCATATATGTTGGACATTAAGTTCCTTGTGAGTCCTACTCAACCAATAGAACATTCGAGCATTCTTGAACTACCCTTTACTATTATCTGACCATATGAGGTGTTCTTTCATCTAGATTCCTCTTTCTCTTAAATTTCTATAAAATATACTGAAATAGTATTGAACAAACTCTGACGAGTGTAACCAGTTGTCACTCAAATAAAAATTATACTCCCTCAAAACTTTTCTATCATCCTTAGTGCTATCATCTCCAGACAAGTTCATAAACAATATGGACAAACATATTACTTGCATCGACTGAAGAATGCGGATTGAATTTCCTCTTGCAGAGCTAGAGTATAATTCTCTGCAAAATCAACCATTGAAAGTATAGTACCAATTGGAAACATGTTTCTACATGTGTGAAATTGGCCATCAAGCCGTCAACAATGTTGAGAGTGCATGACATATTTTGGTACAATCTTATGCTTAAATTCATTCATGAATGCATGCACACTAAATTTTTCTATAACTAAATCAATAACGCTCTCTATTTTTTCCATATTTTAAAGAATAGTGGACATTCTTAAATCTTTTAACATCTACTAATTTTTTTCCAAAATCATTATCAGCACTTTCATGCATAAAAGTTCTTAAAAATGAAAGATTTCCATAGTTAATGCATTTTCCAAAAATACAAGAACTTAAATAAAACAATTTATCATTAGATCTTTCACAAAACAAAACCAGCCAAACTCATTTTCTGTGGCATATTAATACTCACACTCCTATATAATCATGTTAGTATGGCAGTACCATATATCGAAAAAACATCATAAAATGAAATTGAACATGTATTTTACAACAACAAGATATTCGTTGCTTATTAATTTTTACATACCAGAGTTTACATTTTTCAAAAGACCTTTGACTTATTTTAATATTACCAGGTAACACTGAATCGCTACAAAATTTTCTATAAAATTCAGTTTGTGTTGTATCTAATAGGTGTTTTGGGTGAGGATCGTGAACTTTGGACCCCACCCTTAATTTTAAAACATCTCTAACATTAGATGAAACCCTAGTATTATCATGCCAATATTTTTCGATCAAATATTTAATCTCAACATTCAATTTCATATCAAACCTTTGAGCTCTAATTCACTAAAACTCCAAACATTAGCTGATAGGATCATTTTCATATACTTTCTCTCTTCTTTTGCCGTCTTCTTAGCAATGTTTTAGGATGTATTTTTAAAACTTCACTAATATTGCTTACCATTCTTTTATTCAAAGTTTCTTTATTAACTATAGCAGTTATTATAGCTCTTCTTGCTATATTTTTATCTTTAGATCAACTATTTTTCCTAATAGATTGAATGGCACTAGCAACAATAGACATAACATGTTTTAATGATTAATCTTTTCTTTTTGGTTTAACAAAAAATCCTAACCTTTTCATTATTTTCCTCATTTTTTGCATTCTCATCAATTGCATCATTAGTTGACATTGAATTGCAATTTTTTTACGATAAAAGAATTTGTTGTATATTCTATTCACATGTGTTTGTATTTTCCTCCAAGAAATTTGACTAGGAAGATTATCAAAAACACCACTTTCACTTTAAAAAGTATTTTCATTAAATTCAACATCACATTCTAGATTTTCATCTTCATCTTCATTTTCATTTTCATTTTCAACTTCAAAATCCATGAAATTTTCATCTTCATTTTCATCAACAAATAGTTTTCTATTTTCATTTTCATCAACAAAACAGCTTATTTTTTCATTTTCACCAAAAGTTGATCATTCTCATTTTCATTTTGCAACAAAAAGATTTTCTTTTTCAAGCTTTCAAATTCTATAAAAGTTTCATCTCTCTCAATAATATTATCAATGTCAACATCATTAAGTCCAGCATCTTGTAAAACTTCTACATACCAATTCTACCATTTCACTAACATGTGGATTTGAAGATGTACCGATTTGCATATTGAAACACTCTCCATAGCATTGAAAGAGGGATTTAAAGACATAGTAGGACTTGCTTGTATAATCATATTCTTCTCCAAATTGACTTCTTGCAAATTAGCTTCATCTACAACCATGGTCTCCTCAATGTTTTCATCTTCAATAGTTGTGGAATTGAATGCTCCCCCATCATTCATTGATTTAATTTTCATTCTTCTTTATCTTTGTCCGTGGCCCTCCTCTCTCTTTTGTTTCAACTCTTGAGAAGTCACGTCTTCCTCCTCTTATTACGAGCTTTATCTCCCATGATTATAAAATTATCAAGCACAAATGAATGTCAATAGTGAAATTCTTCAAAAAATTCAATCCAAATTGGAAGTTGAAGACCTATAAGGACAAAATTATTCCTCTTGTATTCCTCAAAACAAGTAGAAAACTAGCACAATTCCACTTTAAAAACTATTTTCTTCATTCCTCCTTTGAAAAATTCAATCCATATTGCAAGCTGGAAGACCTTTGTTCCTCCAAACAAGTACAAAACTAGCACAATTCACCTTTTGTTCCTCCAAACAAGTACAAAACTAGCACAATTCCACTTCAAAAATGGTTTACATGATGCCTCCTTTGAAAAAATCAAGTTCACCACCTGTAAAGACAATAGTTGATGAAAAATAGCCCAATTTTACTACTCTCGACCATACATGTGAAGTTGCAGACTTCACAATAAATTTAAATAAAACAGTTAAAAACAGGATCTCATTCCCCTGTATTAAATGTGGGGACTGTTGACAAAGGAACGAGATCTCGTTTATAAAGTAGGATCTCGTTTCCCTGTCAATGGTCATGACATTTAATATTGGGAAATGAGATCCCGCTTTACAAATCGGGATCTCGTTTTGTAAACGGGATCCTGTTTCCAAAAAATTGAAATTGGATTTGCTTTGTGGTTGGGTTTCTACCTTGTATTTTGGTTCGGGAAAAGCATTGGAAATCTGAACCTAGGCCTTCAACCTAGTTTGACCTGCAAGTTGAAGGTCCTAAAAATGTCAGAGAAAAATACTGAGTTTGGACATATGGCTGACAACTTTTTTTGTAGAATTTTCTGACGAAATTAAAACCCATTTTAGATGAGACAATTTAGATTCCAAATATGTATTTTTTATTTACAATTGTTTTATTTTTTCTATTTTTCAATTAATTGTTGATGAAACTGGTCCATAAACCAAATGACGTAGCTCTTTATTTTATTTTACACTTTTATCAACATACATTTTGACGGAGACGTAGAACAACAAACTCGTACCCTTTTCAAATAAAAAAAACTATTTGATAATTGCACGTCGTACACGATGATTTTTCAAAATGACAAATATGCCTAATAAAAATTTAACAAAAAAAAATATTCAATAAAAAATTACAAAAAAATATCAAGAACAAGCTTCAGTGAGTCACAAATCTTTTTCCAAAAGGATTTAGAAAAAAACAATAATTTAGGTCAAAATATGGATGTCGTACACGTGCATGGTAAAAAAAAGTGACTTTTAAACAATGGTTCTTAGAAACGCCTATTGAAACTCAATTTGTACAATCTGGGTATTGAAATAAATTACATATTTGGAAACTAGACTCTGAGTACTACATTTTATGATTAGTGACTTTTTTGAAGATTCCATCTATAAGTGATTCAAATTTTAAGGTCAAATGTGTCAAATTCTGAAAATTAGGAAAAACACTTCCACTTTTTCGCCAAAAGGTGGACTCAACTTCTTGCTAGTACCCTTCACATGTCAGCTTGTGTTATTTGAATTTTGGTAATTAATTTTGACATATGTATAAATAATAGGTCATCTCACTATGTTTCATCCTAGAATTTTATGTGACTGAACGTGAGATCAAGCTAGAGCAAGTTCAAGAGCATTTCAAGATCATTTTCAAGGCATTCAAGGGTAGAATTATTGAAGATCTATTGCAACAATCAAGATCCATTATCATGTCAAAGTATTATTGCATCATGCATGTTATTTGAGCTAATATGTTGGTGTAGTGTTTGAGATCCATTCAAGCATTCAAAGGCATTGTTTCAAGTCAAGTTTCAAGATCAAGATCCACATCCATTGAAGCCATTTTATGCAAGTTGTAGATCCACATTCCAAGGTGTATTCAAGGGTATGGTGAGTTGTGACATTGCATTTGTTCATTCATCATTCCTTCATGTTTCATTTTATTTCAAGGTTTAATTACCAAAACAGGGTTTGACTAAGGCAAACACCCATTCACCAACAAAATAACTTTTTTCCCTCTTAACAAGAATGATCTTATTCAAACAAAGCACCATTATTTGATGGAATAAATTATGTTTTCTAGAAAATTAGAACGGAGACTTACCTGACTTCTCTTGGATTTGATGTATGGAAATATGTTTTCAATGGTTACAAAGCACCAACAAATGCTCCCACTGACTCTACTAATAAGAAATCTTGTGAAAATAATGCCAGAGCTAAAAATTATATTCTATATGTGGTCTGACCAATGCAGAATTGGTAAAATTTATGCATTGCAAATCTTTCAAAGATGTATGGGAGAAACTACACAATATCTATGAGGGTGATGAAAAAGTAAAACAAGCAAAATTGTAAACTCATAGAGGAAAGTTTGAGACTCTTAAGATGAAGGAAGAAGAAAATATTACAGAATACTTGCTTAGGGTAGATGAGGTAGTGAATGCAATTAGAGGTATTAGTGAGAATATTTAAGATAAGGTTGTTGTAAAGAAGGTTTTGAGGTCTCTCCTATAAAGATTTGATTCTAAGGTCTCTGCAATAGAAGAAGCTAAAAATTTGGATAAGTTTTCTATGGATGAATTATTTGGGTCATTGGGGTTGGGGCCCTAGCTCGGTTGGCTAAATCTTTCCTGTTACAGGAGGTTGGTCACAAGGTCTAGTCTCCCCCACCCTCGTGGTACCGAAGGGCATGTCATACCAGCGCCACCGATCACATTAAAAAGTTTACCAGGCACACTGCAGTTTATATGGGTTCGTGCTACCCAATTCCTACAGTCTATATATATATATATATATATATATATATATATATATATATTTGGGTCATTAACTCCATATGAAATGAGAATATAGGATCAACAAAGAGTGAAGTAGTATTCAAGACTTCCAACATCAAGAAGATTGAAGATGATTCAGAACCTGATACCATTCAAATGAAGAAGAAGAATTTTTTTTCAAAAGATTGAAGAAGGGCACTGGAAAATATAAAGGTAAGTTACCTTTCAAATGCTTTAACTATGGTAAAATAAGTCATTATGCCTCAAAATTTCCTTTCAATGAAAATGAAAAGGGAGATAGTTCCATGAGTCAAGAAATTCCATAATATAAAAGGAGAAACTATGGTAAAAAGAAGGTTTTTATGTAGATAAAGAACTTAGTTCTTTAGATGATTTCTCTTCCACAAGTGAAATCGGTGAAGTAGGTGAAACTATATTTATGGCTGAATAAATTAAAGAGTGCAAAGATTTTGAAGAGGAAGAAGAAGGTGAGGTAGATTTGGAAGGTGAAATGGTCTCTACTTTAGAAGACTTGAGAGATGAAAGAAAATAGAATGATAAGTACAAGTTAAGGATTGAAGAATCTGAGAAACTTGTCGTTGACCTAAAGCTACAATTGGAAGAATCAAAGAGAATTGTAGAGGTAACTAGTTTGGGTTTGAATAACAAACTAGAAGAGTGTCATAAACTAGAGGTTGAAGTTGTCTCTTTAAGGAAGGAATTAGAGAAGATAAATATGCAGTTAAATAGAAGTATCAAGCTTGGAAAGAGTTTTGAAGTCCTTGATGAAATGATTAGCATTCAAAGATCTCTTCTCAACAAGTTTGTTGGGTTAGCATATGAGGAAGATAGGAATTTCAAAGATGGTGTATGTAAAAATAATGCAACCACTTTCAAGAAGTTTTAAGAGTTGATGAAGAATAAGAAGACTGAATATCATAGAAAAATGGATGATGGATTCATCAAAGTGCACAATCCAGAGAGGAGATTCAAAGGCCAACATGCAAAAAAAAATTAGGTTTAATTATGTTTTTCATGGTTATTATTTTTCATGTAATCAGTATGTACATAAAGCTATAAATAGGAGGATTGGACCTTTTAGAAATGATGGACATAATTTTGGAAGCAAGACTCTTTTTTCTCCTTTAGCTAGTCTAAATGATGTTAGCTATAACTGTTAAAATTATGGACATATAGCCAAATTTTGTAGATGTTGAAAAAAATGATGTGCTAAGAGGGGGAGTGAATCAACACATATTAAAACTTAACCATTCCATGTGAATATTAACAACACATCATAATAACTAAAAAGAACATAAGAGAACGCATGCATCATAGAGAGTCGCTATTTCACACAATTGGTCCTTTACACTAACTTTGGGCACTTCATCAGTTTCATTTTTCTTAATTCATATTATCTTATTTTTTATATCTTCAAAAATGTTTTTTTCCTTCTATAAATATCCTCTACAACAACTTGACACCTCAAATAGGACAGCTCCAAGATGGATTTTTGATAAATCAAGTGATATAGCATAGGTTGTCTTCAATTATATTCATCATGAAGAGAATAAGATTTTTGGGTCAAAACATAGCATGTCAAGGCCCAATTGCATCACATTATAACCTCCAAAAGAAGATTAATTGATCAGGATCAACTGTGAATGGAACATATAAATCATATCAGCCCAAATAGTATCAATACCATCAACATTATCATGGTTTGACTTTACACCATCGGAAAGATACCAAAAACACCATAAGGAAAAAGATGTGAACCATGTAGGCAATCATCAACATCCCTACAACCTTCTCTAGAAAGATCTAATCATTTTATGCTGGCACAATTGGAGAAACCTACAAAATAAATTGAAATAGAGCAACCTAGATAGACTGTAGCAAACTATCATTTAAAAACTAAACTTGCGAACCATCACAACATTTAATACTAGTAAGTAGTATGTCATGAACACCAATAAACATGTTCACATAACCATAAGACCAATACTTCAAATCTGGATGAATACAAATCATTCCAATAGGCCTTCATCAGCATAGTACTCTATTGAAGCACAAAAAAAAACACTGTTACTTGTAACTTTCATTGTAGAAGGTGTGATGACTTGATTTATTGGATATGGAGCCTTCATAACTTGATGAATATATCATCTAAACTACAAGATGAAATCTTGCATAGCAGAAAGATGCAAACTAGAATACAATGACTCTACCTTAGAGTCTTCATTGTGAATGCCTTAAAGAAACTTTTGCACATTGTCTTTATGTGCAGTACACCAAATTGAGATGATATCATAGTAGGAATGATAGAAAAATACTAGAAAAAAGTGTACCCATGTAACGCCCCATTGCGCAAACCCCAAAGGACAACTAAAAATGCAACAATTTTAAAAAAAAAAACATAAAGATTAAACACTAAGTTTACTAATGCAACTACATAGCTAATGATTACAAGTTAAACACCTAAGTCCCTTGGAGTACAAGAGGTGACATTGCTTAATCTATCCCATAAAAAAGTTGATAAAATTAATTACCAATTCTACAACGTAACACATTCATTCACATATCTTCATTTAAACATTTATTAAAGATATGCAATAAGACAAGAATGAACCATATAGAAACATGGATACATGTATTCATAACAAATTGTAATTGGAAATATAAAGAACATATTTTCTTAGATATAACACAACCTTAACAATATTAACAATTATGATTCAAGAGTGAATTACATAATGTGATTATACATTACATCAATCTACAAGTACATCTCATTGAGCAATTACTCAAGATTACATCATGAGTCTACCCAATACATGGGAGAGTAAAATATCAATACACAAAGTATAATAGAAGTACTAGTATACATCTAGAAACATATAAACTCTAGATCAAGCTGTCTCTGCAAAAATCTGCACTAAAATGTACAACTGCAAGATAGGGAACCCAACAGGGTGCATAGCACGTTCCACCTGACCACCCCCGTGCTAGGAGTAAATAAGAAAGGGTCCTCGACCAAGAACATCCAGAAAAATACACAAAAGTAAACTCCAAGCATGGAAAGCTAAAACACACATAAAGGGAAACATAACATCAAAAGACCACTTCCAAAACATAACAACAATAAATCACCAAAACATATCATCAATAGACCACTTCCAGAGGTTAGCAATAAAAACAACTCAAGGGGGATGCTAGAGGAGAGTGTCATCACACAGTCCTACATGGATTATCTTGACTGCCTTTCTCTAGGTGTCGGCCCCCATCTATAGTTATCCTAATAGCCTCTCTAGGCATTGGACCCATAGGGTGACTCATGTGGAACCATCAACCTCTCGTGGAGACGAGGCAACGGTCTTTCCAACCATGACCTTCTCAGCCCACCTTTAGTCTGTGAAATCCCTAATATGTGGATGAGGCATCCATAATTATCTTGTTAATGTTTTACTACCCACCCCCTAATTAATTAATTAGGTTATCACTTATTATTCTAACTCTAAAGTGGGTTATCCTGACAACCCCTTTGTGCATCGGCGCCCACGTAGAGCCACTCTCCCTAGAAACCCAAAACATAACAACAAATTCCAAGGGGTTGTACCAACAAGAATAGTGAACCACAAAATAGAACAACTATGAGGCAAAACCATCCCACCAAAATTCATATGAATAAATACACATAAAGATGCGTACAACCTAAGAGAAAACTCTAGATCACAACTATAGTCAAGACAGGGACAAGTATCAACTTAAAAGATCAAAATTACATCATTTCCCCATGCCTCTAGAAGTCCCTAACAGGCAACTTAAGCTCTTACAGGAGAATATTCTAATATAAGGGTTTTCCCACAAAACTATAACCCAATCTAGCAAACATCATACTTGACTCAACAATAATTCGACAACACAATTTTGTCAAAGAAAATAAATAATTGATTCACCCAAAAACATTCACCTTGATTTAATAAATAATGCTTATTTCCAATTAAACTAATCACCTCATAAAATCAACTTGCTATATAATCCATCTTCCAACTTTTCACAACATCAACATATATAAAATATATTTTCATATTTATATATGTGTGTGTGTGTATGTGTATTCATCATTAGTATATATATATACATATATATTCAAAAAAAATCATACATTTAATTAACATGATAGCCTATAAGGGCGTGGTTCGGTGGTCAAGTCGCTTGGTTGTAGTGATGGCCACCAGGGTTCAAACCCTCGCTGGGTCAAAGTGCTCGTAGGCCTTGTGCCTTCGCTGGGCCTTTGTGCTCGCGGGTTTGGTTGTTTCTTGTGGTTTGTTGTACCCGGTTCATAGCTCCGGTCAAAAAAGCGTTTACCCCTAATAATATGGGTGCATTGCACCTTTTAAAAAAAAAATTAACATGATAAAATTAATCATATATTAACTCAGTATTTTATGACCATATACTCATATACATATACATATATATATATATATATATATATACATATACATGTATATATGTATATATATGAATATACATATATGTATGTGTCTTTATATATATATTATGTATGTGTATGTGTTTATATATATATATATATATGTATATATAAAATATATATACATGTCACATACATGTATACATATGTATATATAATGTATTATGATATACATAATAATAGTATATGCATATGTATATGCATGTAATAATACTGTATATATATACATATATATACATATACATACATATGTTATATATATATATATATATATAAATACATATATATACATATATATTAATATATATATATGTATATTTATTTATATATATAATATATATATTATAATTCAAATTAAATAAGATTTAAATTAAATAAGTTTTGAATTAAATAAAGTAAATATATTTCAAAAAAAATAAACACATCCGCAGGCTTTAAGCCTATGTGGGCACTGCACACAGCCGACCCCCATTGGGGGGGTCACTGTTGTGAAGAGCAGCATTGGGCACTGCCTCCACAACAGTGCCTTTCCTATGGGGAGCAGCAGTGCTGGGGATAGCCCCAATCTCATTCAAGATTATATTTTTTTTATTAAATAAAACAATATCGCCGTACAAAATAAAAACCTACAGCACTCATAAAAAATTACACAATATTTTCTAAAACACATATATAAAACAATTAATACAAATGCATCATCTCGGCATATTAGTAAGATTTTCCAATAGAAAATAAATTATTTACACAGAAGTTTTCTACAAAAATTGTAAAGAAAATTTCCACAGGGGTTTTCAATTTTTTTTAACTAACAAACTAATTTGGAACAACCAAATTAAAATCCTATTTTTCTATAGCAATCTGGATATGGGTTTTTCCCCAATTTAACAAGAAGGTTTTAAAAAATAATCTTTTACAAGGTTCTCTGATTTCACTATAAATTTTCTACAGAGGCAACAAAATAAACTCAGCCGACAATAGAGTTTTTCTACAGAGGATTTTAACTAATTCACGACAATTTCCAGCAACCTTTTTTTTTAAACAAAGCTCCTACAAAATAATAATTTCCTCTTATACAGACAATTTCAAACAATCTTTTCAAAACAAGAAAACAATTAAATAAATAGTAAAGGAACCTGTTTTCCTAAAGCTTGAAGGAACAAAGATTGGAGCAAAGCTTCACCTTCAGATTTCAACTTCTAAGCCCTTTCCCAAATCTTCACTTCCAGCAAGATGCAAAATGTAAGCCCAAAAATAAATTCGAGGAAACCTCTTCTAATTCTTAACCTGAAACCCCCAAAACCCCAAAAACAATCTACAGCCAATTTTCTTTTTGTGAAATAATTTTTTTCCATTCACACCATGCCAATATTCTCTTCGAGAATATTTTTAAACCAAATTTTTTATTCAATTCCCACTCACTCCCGTAAATACTTTAATTATAATTTAACTAATTTTTTTTTTAATTATTTTCTTTTGATAATAATAAAGCATTATATGTTATTTAATTAATTTAAAAATTCAAAAATCAATACCACTTACCTTATGCAAATTTAAAATTCTAATTCACATTATAGCATCTATTATTTTTATTTAAACTATACACTCAATCAAGAAAATTTAATTAATTAACTTTAACTACAATTACCTACAAATAATTATATCAACTAAATAACATTAATTAATCACATATAAAATAAAGATTAATTAAATAACAACTATTCACAAATAAATAAATAATCAGTAACAACCAATACTAAAACAAAGACAAGGTCAAGACCACGATACCGTAGACTCACAACAAGGTGACGGACTTGGAACGAGGATACTTCCTTATCAACTCCCTTTTCAACATCATACCTGTTGGGTTTAAAGGACACACTCAAACCTGTCAAGCAGGTGGAGTCGGTGTCCAATACCTGCATCCTGCATAGAAACAAACATCAAGTAGCATGTAAATATCCATTGTAGACACACCATGAAAGGTAATCGTGGGGTAGCAGGGCTCTCGCGAGTGAGTGATGCCACTTCGTCCTTTCACCCAGACTCACTAGCAAACACATCAGAAACCATAGCAACATAGAATCACATCACCACGTATATTATTAAAGAAAAACCATAACATAACCAAATAACATAATCACCATGTAATGTATCATCAAACATAATAAGTAATGTCAAGTGTAGCAAACCAACCAAACTATGAATCCACACACAACCAATCCGGTGAACTAATCACTATAACAAACCAAATATAAAACCAA